>JBBPKJ010000695.1:0-18300 GCA_038089195.1 Brasilioporus rufonigricans | reverse complement strand
CCTTTTCTAAAGAAGTAAATCTTCACTTCTATGTCTCTCGCTTGTTGGCTAACAGTCCATGAAGGTGGAATACGTTTGGGTCAGCGAGCAACCACGTTTGGGCAAGCGCAATGACTGATGGAGGATCACAGCGTAGACCATGGACCCCAGTCTCGACAATGTTTCTTCTTGTGCGTAGTATCCTAGCACTCTGATGTACGTATTTTGAACTAACGACCCTGACAGCTTCGTTATCTCGGTCTTTTAGGGGGTGTGTAAGTTGGCAGTCACTGTAATCCATGTTGGCTAATACATCTGGAACATGGATCCATTCCCAAGTATGAATGCACTTGGTGTGTTCGAGTTAACATGGGTTTGACTAGATTAATTGAATACAATCACAGCTGGTAGCACATTTCTGCCGGGGCCCGTGAAAGTCAGTTTTCCGCTTTACGCCCGTCTGCCAATGGCACTGGCACTGATGACCAAGTTTTTATAGGAGTATGCATCTAAATTCATTTCACCCGCCATCTTGGTTGTTAACCGTTGATTAGGTGTGAGCACAGTTACAATAATCAGTGTTAATTCGGATTAATTGAGGAACCGATACCCTGAAGGTAGGATAATTGCTCTGGTAGGAATCTGGACATTCCAAGTGTTCCTTGCTGTTGCAGACTGTAAGTTATCATGGCTTCATTCCATCTGACTTTCCCGCATCTTTATTCCATTTGCAGTGGTAATGATTCTACGTGTTTACACGATGTGGAGTCAGTCGCGGACAATCTTAGTTGTCTTGCTGCTCCTTTATACAATAGGAATTGCTGTTACATTTGTTACTATGGCCATCTACTTCAATCCTGATACACACTTCTCTGGTATGTCCTGTATTAAACTGAGGTTATCTGGGTAATCTTTAACAGATCATTCCCGGTCTTTTACAACCTTTTCTTTAGTGACACTCGTGCGAGTTCATAATTTCTCAGTCTGCAATTTCTCACTCGACACGGGATCATATCTCAAAATTTACTCTACGATTCCACGACAACTACTTGGCGTTCTACTCCTCATTCTTGCGGTCACCCAGACTCTAAAGCAATCATTTAACGAGTACCAAGCAACGAAGTACTGGCAGCCCAACAAGTACATGACGCTACTTGCACGAGACGGGATTTTTTATTTTTGTCTGTATGTCCCTTATTTTCTTTCACCCTAGTCCTCTTTCCGGCACTGTACAGTCTATACTCCACCAGGGCTTTTGGTCGAGTATATGTACACAAGCTAACAACTGCTCCCGAACCAGACACGTACTTTACACTATTCCGATTGCAGTGCAAAATGGGGCTTCACTCACCAGTGGCCCTGCGATCCCCTTGGCATTCCTCTGTTATACACTTTTATGCCCCGTCATGCCCCGTTTCATTCTCAGCGTACGAGAGCTCTATGACCGGGACCTCGGCGGGAATCGGCAAGGTGTTGACACGGGATTTGGTTTATTTTCGCAAGCGATTGCTAGTTTCAACACGATTCCGATCGTATTTGCGGACGTTGGCTCAGAGCAAGACCTGGAAGAGGAGAGTGATGGACTTGGGCACGATAGGGAGGTGATTCTACCAGTGCCAGTGGGCTTGGTGGAAGATGGGACAAGCTAGGTTTGACCGAAGGTTTCTGTCAGAGGTTGAAGCGTTTCTTGCCGAACAAATGATAGCGAATGGAGTTTTCGAAACGTGACTTGGATACCCATTGTCTGATCATATTTATTACGTTTTGGGGCTAGTTATGAGGGTGACTTGTACGTGCGAATTAGAAATGAAATGTTTGTACAAAGATTTTATTCCGGAAGGTTATTTAAACGACGGACATCATCACTGGATGGACGACTTTCAGTCTCCAGAACTGCCAGTGATGCAGGGTCCATCACAGCAACAGATTTTCGACTGTTCAGCATATCCCGTGTGCGATAGCGCAGCCACCGCATTACATAAGCTCATCGTATTTCAAATTTGCATGCGCCAGTACGGTCACTACCTTCAAGTTAGCGACTAACTACTTCCTAGGGTATGCACCTACAACTAGTATTAGCAACTACATACTAGAGTATCCTACAGGAATTGTGGTCGACTATTGTTGTCTGACGAAATTGGAGTCCGGCTGATAAGTTCAAACTCACATCCATTCCGAACCCGTTATCTCACAAACAGGGCTAATAGACTCCGTTTCACGAAACATCGTGCCCATGTCGGCTGTCCGCGTTTCCTACCGGATGGTCATTAGATTCGGATTCGGATGACAAGTCCTAATTCATGCCAAACCCAGCTATGTCCCAATCATTTTGGCAGAGCCTCATGTGCAAGACAGTCACACTGGGGTTGCAAACGTTTGCAGTGCGCTTCCGTTCCATATCTTGCGCTTCACTTCCTTCGTTCTTCTCTCCCGCTCTTCTCCCGTCGATCATCGATCATCTATAGACTATCGCACTGCTACGCACGCGCTCCTCGATCGTGTCCTCTTCTTCTCGCTCACACTGCTCTGTCGCTTCCGGATCATAAGCTTTACTTGTGCCTGTTTTGTGATTGACAGGCTGATCCTGTGCCCTGATATGACGCGCTCTGTGAATTTTCTAAAGGAGCGCGGATCATTCATGTACGTGGCGCATCGACCCGCTTTTCTTCCAGACTTTGCCAAATATTAGATATAACACGGATGGGCGCGCGGAGAGCCGTGCCGCGAGCCCCAATTTCTGTCCCGGTTCCTTTAGGCACGATACGGTCCGATATGGAGAATTCACGCCTGGATGTCAGCGATGAAAATCGATTTTGATTCTCATCTTGGTCTTGATGTGATCCGGGATGACGTTGTGGACACGGACGACCCGGGTAGAGATATAGTGGTGCAAACGTGCATTGTCGACATCCAATCCTTTGTGTTCACTGTGTCATGATCCGCGGGGCTCACATCGGTAGCACATACTCGATGGTCTGTGTTCCGTGTTGCTCGCATGGGGGGATAAACCGGCGTTCTCGGGTGGATTCGGAAGAAGCAAGGCCGTGGCACGTTCATTGCCCACCATGACTCGGTAGTGTCACACGACACTCAATATTCCTTCATTGGCCCACGGCGAACCCCGCACAAGCACCTTCCCTGCAGATTCCCGATCAATGAGAAAGAATAAACCAGTGTGAAAAGGCAACCCATTGCTACACCGATGAAATTGGAGTGTATTCTATGTTACAAAGCGCGGGTATCATGACACGAAAAACAGGTATCCAACGACGACGAAGCCTAATGCCCGTGTAGGAGGCGTCCCAAATTGCTGTATCGCGATATTAGGGATACATATCGAGTACCTAATGCCCAAAGAGGTAAAACCGTCTCGCATATGAATACGAATGGTGTCCAGAGTCCCGCCAATAGGGATGCATGTGTACATTGTGATGCATTCAAGGCGTAGCTAATAAAGCATGTTGTGCGCAAGCCGATTGGCGCAGCAACTTTACCTGTTGAAGGACACTTCATGAGTCATGAACCAGTTCGGCGCGAAGGGGTGCGTAGAAAGCTCACCATAAAAGGATGGAACGTTCTAAAGGAAAGAGGCAAGAGAGAACGCCGTTCGCACGAGGCCGCGGCGCGCTCATGCGAGCACGAGTCTCGGCGGCTCAAAGTTCTTGACGAACTCGAACTGAGGGCCGGTCTCTGGACTGTGCGGGTAGCGCTTGCATTTATCGACCGTCTTCCAGAGGGCGGCGATGATCCGCAAGGCTTCTTCGCCGCTCTTGGCGAGCGCTGACTGGACGAGCCAGCACCCGATGACCATGCCGGTCCTTCCGATCCCGCCTCGGCAATGTACCGCGGACACCCGTCCGCGGCGTTGGTTGTCCCTCAAGACGTCCAAGATCGCAAACATGAACTCCTTCGACCCAGGCAGGGACCTGTCTTGGATCGGGAACTGATGGTACTCGATCTCGGAAAGGGGAATGCCGTGCGCTCGGGCGAGCTCGGGGAGATGGGGTGCGTAGGGGGAAAGTTCACCGGATTCGGTAAGGTCGATGAAGGTACGGACACCTGCAGCAAGGATGTTGTCGAGTTTCTGGGTGGAGGACTCGAATGGGGACCAGGGGTATTCGCAGGCAAGGAGTTGGGGGGTCGCCCAGTAGGAGTTGGGGATGGGACGGGGGCAATCTGTGTAGATGGGCGGGAGAGAGGAGCGGCGCTGAGGCTCGCAGTGGTTGATGGTGATGGTGGGGATTTCCAAGGCGTGAGTCATCTCTGAAGTTGTTGTCTCGATTGCGGGGTGTCGAGGGAGGAGGAGGAGGATATTTAAATGGTTTGCGATACCGGGCATCAAGGACCACGCATTTCATTTCGTTTGCAGCATGGCTCAAGACTTGCACCCTAGTACTGCCACACTCGGAACTGGACCCCAACTGCACAGGTCCATTTTTCATTTATGGGCGCATCGCTATTCCAGTGGGTGATCGATTCGTAACTCAACGTGTTGTCCCTTACCCTTTTAGACGACCCTACCCTGATGCTCGCTTAGCTTGGCAAACTACATTTTTCGTCTTTCCAGCATGGAGCCAGACTGAGCCAGGCGTTCGATCGATCACCCCGACGGGGCTGTTGCGCAGTGCAGTGCAGCGGAAACGAATCTCGAGGCATCGGCGTTGCTACACTGTCTTTGAAAAAGGTTGAGTTTGCTCCACAGGAGGCAGCCACGTTGAGTGGTCTCAATCTGGTCGAGTCCTACTTCCCCCGGGCTAATATAATACCCTGCTTAGTTACCAAGTAGAATCTTCCGCTTTCACCCGTTCATGTCACACTCATGCGAGTTCATCATGACTGACGTTCTCGACGTCTCGGCTGCCGTTCCGGCAGGTTGGCCAGTTACCCTTCTCTGTCCTAGCTTTGCGCTGCTTTTTTTATCTGGACCTTGGAATGTCAGGTGTCTATCAGCTGATCATCCTGCGACGAAAATGTATATTTGCCAGCCTCGAGGCCCGTGAACTCCTTTGTACCTCCCGCAGCGCTTTTTCTCCGCTATCCACTCACGATCAGAAATCCCAACTAAAAATCACAAATGGTTTCCACTCAGGACCCCTCTGAGCCACCTTTCCCCCGCGCGTGGTGGAAATCTGCCATCGTCTACCAGATATACCCCGCCTCCTTTTTCGACTCCAACGGCGATGGGACAGTCGATCTCAACGGCGTCCATACCAAGTTAGATTATCTCAAAAACCTCGGCGCGGACGTCCTTTGGCTATCTCCTATTTACGCCTCGCCGCAGGCGGATATGGGATATGACATGTATGTGTCCTGCTAGGCTCGTCCTTCGTTGTGCTGATGACATCCACGTCTCGATGTTCTCTTGTTCGTTTCTCTTTGCCCCTGTGGGAGTTGCTTTCGGATCTTATCCTTGATATACATGCAGCTCCGATTATCGCGACATCGATCCACGATATGGTACCCGAGCGGATTGGGACAAGTTGCTCCAGGGCGTCCACCAGCGTGGAATGAAGCTCATGTACGTTAACCCCCCTTTGTTGACGTGTCACATCGAGATCTAAATTTAAATCGAATGATATTCATTCCCTTTTGTGGCGTTCCTTTTTTCGCACAGGATGGACCTTGTCCCCAACCACACGTCCGATGAGGTGCATCACTTTTCGGTGCTAACCTTAGGACTCTTGGCGGCTGATAGTCTCTTCGTATATCATACAGCACAAATGGTTCCAACAATCCAAGTCCTCCAAGGACGTCCCGAAACGTGATTGGCACATATGGCGTCCACCGAGATACGTCGATGGTCAACGTCTCCCGCCCAACAACTGGAAGTCAGTCTTTCAAGGTGGGCCTTACGTAGCTCGAGTGTATGGACTGAATAACACCGGCATTCTCGCCCTTCTATCTCGGATCTTCTACGGGATTCTTGGGTCTTACGCAAAAAACCCGCAGTTCAGCATGGGAATTCGACCCAGGAACAGAAGAATACTATCTCCACCTCTATGTCCGTAAACAACCTGATCTGAACTGGGACAACCCGGTCGTTCGTAATGCCGTCTGGGACGTGATGCGATTCTGGATTGATAGAGGATGTGATGGATTTCGTGTAAGCGATTTTCCCCATCGATGGTGTTATCCCGGGTAAGAGCCGGACGATGCCCTGGCTATCTAGATGGACGTGATCAACATCATTTCCAAGACGCCAGGCTTCCCAGACGCACCAGTCGTAGACCACACCCAGCATTACCAACCTGCGAGCATGTATTTCGCCAACGGGTAAGTGAATCGACGCCACATCGTGCTAGCTGGTCTTGTCACTGCGCGGTTTTCGCCTCCCATTTTCCGAAGTGAATATGATGTTAAGTATATGACCTTGCTAGTCCCCACGTGCACGAATATATTCAACAGATGTATAGAGAAGTCTTGTCACGTACGTGTTTTTATCTCAATCTAATCACCAGATGACTCATGCGAGGCTGTGTCCATCTACGCCGTTACGCTCCACCCAACGCGGCTCCCGCAGACCACGACCTGATCACGGTAGGCGAGACACCTTTTACACACGACGCCTCTGCGCTCGCAGAGTACGTCCTTCCACAGAACAAGGAACTCAACATGGTCTTTAACTTCGACCTGATGGACTTGGATTCCCCGGCGGAGTCGCCCCTCGTGAAAAAGGCGTGATGGTTAACGGAGCTCAAGGCGGTCGTCGCACGGTGGCAGACGTACAAGCGGGACGAAAGATTTTGGAATGCGTGAGTGACAGTTTGCTCTTCTTGCTCTGCCTTGGTGGTCGCGTCTGGATCCTATGCCATTCTGTGCTGGGCCTTGGGTACCGGTGGAGGCTCAGAAGTGTTGGCTACAACCCCCGTGTTACCTTGATCGGTTGCACATGAGAGGGTCTCTCGGGTCATCATTCCCTATGGAACGTTCTATATGTTGGTGGCTTGTCTTGGAAGGGGCTTCGACGAACGAGGTTTCTGCAAGGCAGCACGGGCGAATGAACCCGTGCCACGTTCGGTGTCTTGCTCGCCGTTCACTGTGTTGCTTGTTGCTCGCCGTTGGTATTAGTATTGGCATACGATGAGCTTCGACGACTTAAGGTGTCTGCGAGGCGAACGCTGTGAATGAGATGGTTGCGCTCTCTATATCACTGGGATGGAGCTCGCTGGGGACCGTGAATCAAATTCACTGGCCTTCAAATGGGTAGTGGAAGGGAAGTGGCACCGTACGTGAATCTGGCCGCTCATTTGTGTCGTGTTACGTGTCCTGCGTCCTGCATTGTGTATCGTGCGTCATCATGTGTTGTGGATGTTGACCATCATCGTGTATGCCGTCCCTGATCCACCCTCCAAAATCCTCCAGGGTCTTCATTGAAAACCACGACCACGCACGGGCTGTCTCTCGTTTCGGGAATGATTCACCAGTGTGGCGGGCCATCTCTGCCAAGATGTTGGCCGTCCTCGAGGTGACACAGACGGGGACGATGTACGTGTATCAAGGACAGGAACTCGGCATGAAGAATTTTCCGAGGACGTGGGGGATCAAGGCTTATGAGGATGTGGCGTCGAAAAATTATTGGGAATTGTGTGCCTCTCTTTCTTGCCTTCCGTTTCCTCCCGTCCGAGTCCTTTCCGATGCACTCTACCCTCCCTCTTCTTCGAGCTCGTCTGACTCGTCGTGTTCCTCTTCGATTCCTCTGACGCTGGACGTAGGATCAAGAAACAGAGGCAGAAAGAGCAGGGGAGACAGGACGTCGACATGGAAGACGTGTTGGACAACTTTCAGCAGAAAGCCCGAGATCACGCTCGTATCCCCATGCAGGCAAGTGTTCCATCATCGTCACGTAACCGTTTTGTGTTCCGGCCGGCCCACGTCATTGATGTAATGCAAGTGTTGCGAGGTAGGGTTTGGGCAATGCTATTCTTGTTGGCCGATGTCCCTCCTGGAAACTCAATTCATGCGTTTTTTTCCATTCTTTTCACAGTTTCACGACACGCTCTCTGTCACTTGTTCACTGTAGTCACTTTTTCCCGTCCCCGTCCCCATCTTTGTCCCCCGTGCCCCACTTTGTTCTCCTCCCTTCTCTCATTTTCTATCCATTTCCATCCCCATCTGTGAGTGAATATCGGACGATGTCTGACACTCGTACTTATCACAGTGGGACGCTACCCCCAACGTTGGGTTTACGACTGGAACACCTTGGATGCGTACTTTCGAAGACGACGCGTGTGAGGGATGGAACGCCGCCGACCAGAGCAAGCGGACCGGAGAGGGAGGCGAGCAAGAGAGCGTCCTCGCGTTCTGGAAACGCGCAATCGGTGTGCGAAAGGCGTATGACGTCCTGGTACGTCCCGTCCCGTCCTCGTATTCTTCTGTCAAGATGACCAACGCTAACGTGGCGGCGGCGGCACTCGGCACCGTACTGCACCTGATGCAGACGTACGGCGACTTTGAGATGCGGCTCGAAGCAGACGAGAGGGTGTTTGCCTACGTAAGGACGTTGGGCCGCACTGGGGCGTGGGTCGTGCTCAATTTCACGGCGGACGTGGTCGAGGTACCATTCGACGCGCAGCTTGGGCCTCAATCGGACACGCGAGGGGCGGAGTTGGGGCTCGGACTACCCCTCGACCAGTGCGAGCTCGCATTGCGCAACTATCCCGAGGCAGCGTCTGGACCTGGAATGGAGACCGAGGGCAAGACCCTGGCGTTGAGGGGGTACGAAGCAAGGGTGTACGTTCAATACACCCAGTGATGGGTATGATTTCGATTTCGATCTCGCATCAATCAGGATTGCGGGCGTGTATCCACTCTGGATCAGTGACCGTGTGTACAATCATGATTTGATGTCCCCCGTTTGATCTCGCGTTGGTTTGATCTCCGAGGACTTCCAGGGGCTTAGTTCGACACGTACTTTGCAAAAGTCCAGACCCCCACAGCATGGGCCGGGCTCGCCTCATTATTGAATGCAGGACAAAGTTCAGGAATGAAGACAAGTTATTTAATGATGACCATTTCCCATCGTGACTGATATGTGATGGATGAAACGGTGACCAGTCTAAGGGCGACCTCCGCTCGACTATCATTTGGTTTCGTTTTTCATTTTTCATGGAAGCGAAGATAAGGGTTCGCACCCGACGATAACAAAAAAAGAATTCCTGGGGTAAACAAGCGAGAAAACGATCCGAGTCGAGGACCTCTTGGCAGCGGACCGAGTACGTATTCGGCAAGAATAACGTGGACGCAACACGCCACGTGTTATAGACATGCGTGTGGGGTGTGGGGGAAACGTAAAACACGACAGCGAGCATGACCTGCCAGTCTGCCTGGGCTGTGTGCGAACGATCGCGATTTGAGTAGCGTGTATATGGAAAGCGGTATCCAGAGCAAGGGTGGATAGTCACACAGCAAGGATATCAACCCAGACATTTGAAGTACTTCCTTGACACGTCGGACATCCGAGGGATAGCATTGTATAATTGGATATAGCGGTGTCCTGGGAATTCTCCAACACTCACACTCATCCCACAACACGACATGACACCCCCCACTGAGTGTTGATGAGCTTACGGAAATCCCGCGGGGAACTTGAACTGAGACAAATCTAGCACAGCTGACCTTTGGCTCGTGACGACTCGAACGGCTTCAAGAAGTCAAAGACCAATTTGCAATGTCACGTATGATGCAGTGCTAGATTGTTGCGACAAATCATCGAAACCCCCCGGCAGCCTGCGACTCGCCCTCATCTACCACTATACTCTCCTCTCGTAGGTCCGGGAACCCACCTCCACTGACACGTGTCATCGAATGCAGAGATTCCTCGGAACCAGAGTGGTAGCAATCGGCGCAGAGGCACGCCGTCTTGGTTTGGATGGTCCACCAAAAAGGATCGTCCGTGGACGCGATTTAGACGTAATAACCATGCTCAATCACCCTTCAAGCCCTGTCTTTGCACTCGCACACCTGGAAGCTATATATCGCGTGTTGTGTACGTTATCGCCATGCGTGCTGGAGCGCGGCTACACTAGTCGCTCAAAGAGGAGCCTCGACGCCCAGTTCAGCGACGAGCATCACCTGCACCGCACCGTCTTGTATCTTCTGTAAGGAAGAAATCGAGATTCTTCACGTCGACGAGACGGGCGTCGATAGTGCCTGATCGGTACCGCCGATTCAGTCGTACGAGAAATGCAAACACCGATGCCTCTCCGACCTCGTGATCTCCGTGAAGCGGGACAGGAACGGCGGCGATACGACGCCTGTTCGAGCTTTGTGCCCCATGATCGCCGTGCCCCATCGTGAAGGCGATGACCACGCCTTTCTTCGTGGAAGCAGTGGCATCGACCACTTTGACGAAATGTGCGAACAGAACGACTGCGTGTTCGAACGCACGTTCGAGGGTTTATGGCGATGCGATGTTGTACAGCCAGAGTCATAGATCAATTTGAGATAATTTTCGACGAGGAACACACAACCTTTGCCAGGATTTGGCCCGGGGCTCGGATCTTCCTTAGATTTCTGCTCGGCATCGACGGCATCCATCTCCGCGGGTTTCGGCAATGAAGCATTCCGATGGATATCCAGAGCGGACGTACGAACGATGATCTGGAACGGAGAGAGCGATCCTCGTGTGACTCGCAACCTCCTCCCTGTCGCACTCGCTCATGGACTCCTCCTCAGCTCATAGTCAATCGTGATCGAGACGTCGAGAATTGTGAGCTTCGTGTGTCTACTCGGATCGTCGAGTTAGTTATCGAAAAAAGAGTTTCTTCTCAGGGTGATTGTCTGTATAAAGAGTGCAAGGCTCCAGTGGAATAGATACAAGACTGGGCTAGAGGGATACAACGGCCTATCCTTACCTGACGACGTCAGTACATTTTGTCAGTACAACTGTTTTCTGCTGAAATCTTCTCAACATACTACACTTGGAGCGTTTCGTCGGTGTGACATATAAACCGACGATGGAACGACTCTCGCACTACTCAAGATGCAGTGTTGCTGAGCAATTCAATGCAGTAGCATCGTTGGGTACACCCAGAGGTATCCAGCCATTGAAGGAGGACAAATGGCACGCGAGCTAGATCCGACGTGCTCGTTTGGGTTGTGTTGTGATCAGCTGCGTGCAGAAAATTCGAGGTGCTCAAGGCGATCCAACCCTTCTTCGCCAGGCCGAGGGAAAAAGTCGGGGGACAGTCAGCTAACGTTTCAGTGATAAGACCAAAAAGTCCATATTTCATTCGTTACAGACTGGATCAAGCGATCTCTGCTGATGGAGCTAGAAAGGTCAGAGATGATTTAGAGAAGAAAACGGTAAAGTGGAGATGGAGGCAGTTTGGAATTTGTGGAAAACCGACTACACGATCTCGTGGAGCATCTTCTCGTGGTTTGGCGTGCTCTCGCCAATACAGCAAGATTTTCGTCGTCGCCTTTTGTTCGAATTCCGGAAAGACGAAAGGTCCCAAGTAGGTTGGTGAGATTGCACTCCAAATGGTCCGAGAGGTGTGTGGACTATGAAAATGAGCCTAGGAGATGGACACGAACATGGTGAGGCCAGAAAGAACAGATACCCACCAGACCAACCTGCGTACACGCCTGAACGACTCTGTCATACAGTGAACACCGTTGAACACTGATAGATGAGTCCACCGTTCTAGTGCAACGTCGCCCAGAAATAGGTGCGTCTTCCCTCGAGAAACGCACTCGACATCCTCGGCGACTTCGATAAACAGAGTCTGGAAGAACGCAAAGGCGAGATCCCCTCCATGTATCACGTCCTTCATCTCCGACAGGCACATGCCAGACTCGCCCAGGCGTTGACTCGGATGACAAAGGTTGAACGCCGTCGTGAAAACGAGCTCGCCCGTCATTTACGATTTCAAGCCCAACCTTGCAGCCAGGTGCCAGCGTGTTGATCCGTACGGTCCGGGAACACGAAGCCACAGGACGACGTGCCACCCGACGGGAACGGGCAATGTCATCAGAGACGGTGAGGAGGAATCGATGGGCACAACTCACAGCCGGTAGAGCATCGACCCGGGTATTTCCCACCATACGGTACATACTCCCTCGCGTGGCGTTGACGCGTCGCCCATCGCAATCTCGAACAACGACATTCCACCTGTCAACGCAAAGAAATTTCCGTACTCGTAACGCCGCAAGTGTCGAACGTGGAGGGAGCGACCCTAACAACCGTTTGCTTCTTGGTACGCCTGCACGACGTCCAAGTTTAGCGGGGCATGCCAGCGGGATTGGTTCGTTCGTTTGCTATCGGACGTTGGACGGACTTGTATTCCGTGACGATGCGATCTCCGACTCGCAAAGGCCAATAGTGGTCACTATGTAGCCAACAAGCATTGCAGTCGGACTCGCACCAGACGACACTGGCGGCGGTGACCGAAAAAGTTCAGACTTGGCATTCAGCGCTCCGCGCTCGACGTTCCACAATCGTAACGTCGTCTTCACGTTCGACCCACCCGAGGTCCGTCGATCGTTTGTGATGGTGGGTCGTGACGTGGCCGTGAGCCATCATCAGCCTCGAACAACCAGCACTAGGTCGCGGGGAAGAAAGGGATAAGAACAAGTTGGCATCGACGACGACGGACGGCTACCACACCTAGGAGAAGAAGAGCACGAGGGGCCTGGACAACCCCACCTTCGTGCGCTTCTCACTCGGGTATGGTGACCGTTCTGATGTTGGCACAAAGCCAAGAAGAAGAAAGGACCTGAGACTACGATAGCCAACTGCGCTCGATTACTGGCATAGTACCTCGTATGGAAAAAAGAATGCACGGACCCTCGACCTACAAGATCTCAAACTCTCAGGACAAGCCAACTGATGAAGGACTGCATCAACTTCTTAGGGGCAAGTGATCCCCTACTAGGGGTTCGTGCGCTCTAGACTCTATGTACTATGCACACAAAACGAGGGGACACGCCAATACAATTCAGTCGCCCTAGGCGCAGTCATGATGGCATCATCCGAGTCTGCGGGTGGTACCATGATTTCCGATTCACCCCTTGATCGGTGCATCACGCCTGGATCTCGGGGTCACCGACCGCCGCAGTGGGTGTACCCCATTTTCGTACGCCCTGAATTTGACGATTCGATGTCTTCCCCGGGCCACACCTTTTTGATCCCGCGTTACTTTTTTTCGATTTCAAACAAGGGCCCAGCCTCGACATTTGCTTTCGTAGGGGCCGCAGCGTGGACCGGCCTGGGCCTCTCGTTGAACGGGGGGCACTAAAAGTTTAAATAACAAGAACGCCACGAAAGCTGATGCCCGTGGTCGTTGTTGTCTCGCGATTGATATATGATGCATGACGGACGAAACGGAGACCGGGCCAAGAGCGGCCTCCGTTCGACGCCGTTGATATCTTGTTTCGTCTCTCATATATCATGGAAGCAAAGTAACTGATGTTGTAGGATAGCACAACAACAAAAGTAGAAACCCTCGGGTATACGAGCAGAAAAACGATTTAGAGGACCTCTCAGAGGCCGGAGTACGTACTCGGTGTAGTACAACATGGACGCGCCGCTCCAAAGATTAAAATATACCATGCATCACGGACACGCAGAATGGGATGTGGAGGGACGTAAAGACGTGCATAGCCTATAGACCTGCCTGGGCTATACGCACTTCGAGTAGCATTGGATATGACAAAGGGAACGGAACCAAGGAACGAAGGTGGAATTGGGGTTGGTAGAACCCGACTGACGTGCCCCCGCCCTCGATTGTCGCGTCTAGTAACGAATGCGGTTGCGACGGTGACGACGGCTTGGGACTGTGGTGGGTACCTGGGAAGGCGTACTTGTGTCGCCGGAGTCGGCACAGGGATCCGGGGTGCCTGTGCCAGCACTGGGGGTCGTCGCTGGAGTCGTCACTGGGGTCATCGTAGGGGTTGTCGCTGGGCCAGTCGCAGGGGTTACTGGCGTGGGGACATGTGCCTGGCTGATGGACCCAGAACCAGATTGGGTGAGACCGGTAGGGCGGGGACGACAACGTCGCCGAGTGGTCACCGGCCCCAATGTAGGTTGAGGGTCCGGCGCCGAGAACGGTGTCACAGCACCAGGCCTCACAGATCCTGAGCCAGAAACAGTGTTGGGCGTCTGCGTGGGCGTGGTGGACGGGAGTGTGGACATTGAGGGCGGTGTCTCCCCAAGCTCCTCGCAACCTGGGTCTGAGCCATCGGTGGGCATCTGCGTGGGCGTCGGCATGGACGTCTCCGTTGGCGCCTGCGAAGGTGTAGTGGGTGGGGGTGTCGGTATCGAGGACGGCATTCCAGTAGGCTCCTCGCACCCTGGGTCAGAACCATCGGTGGGCATCTGTGTGGGTGCCTGCGTAGGTGCCTGCGTCGGCGTTTCCATGGGTGTAGTCGGCAAGGGCGGGGATGGGGGCATCAAGGACGGCGTCCCAGTAGGCTCCTCACACTCTGGGTCGGAGCCAGTGGGGGGTGTCTGCATAGGTATTTCTGTGGTCTGTTGCGCGGGAGCGGTGGGCGGGGCTATCGACATGGTAGGCGGGGATGTAAGCATCGAGGACGGCGTCTCAGGAGGTACACCAGGACCTGTGTCGGTGTAAGAACCGCCAGAATTGAGTGTTGGGGTCGGGGTTGATGCTGGCGTCGACATGAGAAGAGTTGTTCCGGGCTCATCTAGACATTCCGAGTCGTCAAGATGGGCAGTCGTTTGAGTGGGCCTGGACCCGGTTGTAGGCGGTGTCATGGACCCCGGAGCGGATGAGGCTGCCGAATACGTCGGCGGTGGCACGGATCCGGGAGTGTGAGACCCCAAGCCAGGGCCGCTCGACGTGGTGGGCCAGTTCGTCGGGGAAGAACCACCCGAAGTCCCGGAGGCACTCCCAGTCACAAGCTGTGAGGCGTCGGCACAGAACGAGACCAACAAGTTGACCTATGAACGGCGCGCGTTATAGACGACTAATCTGGAGCGAACTGGTTCCAACGTACGTTATTAGCCTGACAAGCGACCTGTACAGAGTTGTCGTTTGGGGCAAAAAAGGCAGCGTTGGTGCAGCTCGGATTCGAACCTATTTCGAGTCGTCGTCGGCGAGGTTACGCTGGGCCAGGAAAGGAGAGGGAACAACGACATACATGTTTTGCCTAGACCATTACACCCACCATAATATCTGCAAAGGACGTGAACACACGACAGACACAGAAAATGATCGGATCCGAACGCACGCAAACGAAGTCTCAACGTTGTACGCATGGCTGTCCCGATGTGTCAGTAGCTTAGTCAGACAGGTGGTGCAGGATGGAGCTTACGGGCTAATCAAGGAAATGTCCGTACTCGACCCGCATCCAGCACAGGTAGGGTTGATTAGCGTCGTCTCCAGGAGCGTACAGTTTTCGCCGTTGGTGTTACAACCACCTGATCGTGAAGAGAATCTCGGTTTTGAGAAGCCATGCAGGCAACATCATGGGCTTACCCGTCTGAAGGTAGCTGAGAAAAGTTGGACTTAGCAGACGCTTCACAGGTTCGACGTCGACTTACGCAATTCCAGAAAAGGGACCGTTGCTTGTATACGTGTCGCCCATGAGGACGTTTTTGCCGTTGTACATGAGCACAGGCTGGAAAGCAGAGAACAAAGTGAGACGTCATCGACGGTGGCAAGCGCAGTAAACGTGCCGTTCCATAACCACATCTAGTCGATATCGTTCGTCAAAAAACAACTCTTCGGGGTCGAGAAATGAGAGGACTGACTTATTTATGAACTGGATAGCATGAGACTCGGCGTTGGCTCTGAGAGCGAGAACGAAGGAGAGTGCCACTGGGGCCAGGAAACGAGAGGGGTGCATGAGAAGGGACGGAAGAAACAAAAGAAGGACGACAAGCCCAGCGCAGAGAACGGAGGAGGATAATAAAGCGGGTAAAGAATGCGGACCAGCACTCTTTATGCGTACTATCCCTGTTCCCTTCCATTTCGAGTCGTGGTACTTTTCATCTCAGCCTCTCGGTCCCACACCTCGCTCAATTCCCGCGTACGTTCCTTGCGACGGTGATTTGAACCAGCCGCTATACATTGATCTGTGAGTGGTCCAAAGTGATTTCGAGCCCTGGGAGCATGTGGAAGATGCTGGAATGCGTACCTCGTTTGCTCATTCCCGTCATTCACACGCGCTACCCTGATTCACCGCTTTGTGGTGAAACATGCTCCTCGACCTTCTCGGAGACGAAATACCCCTTCGGGTCGATGTGGAAGTGGTTGTACCACAAATACCTTATCTCGATGGCAACAGAACAATGTTGATTACTTGGATTACATCATCATCCCCATTGTCTATTCCTATTGTCCGTCGCATTGTGTTCCGAGTGACACCGGCTTGTTCAGAACAAAGTACGGTGATGATCGTGGGTGGGGCCAAACATTGCACACATCCCAAACCCTCTGAGAAGCAAGTACGCCAAACGTCGAGACGAGGTGGACCGGAGTCAGTGAGGTAGCTCTTTAGACTGCCAGACAATGGCACTACCATTGAATCAATCTGTCGTCATGGCAGGTCCGCCGAGTCTGGACCGTTGATTGAGGTTTTTCATAAGCATAATTACCATGGGAAATCGATCCCACTGGTAATCATGGGATCATGCGAACGATCAAAGAGTGCAGATAAAAGGCCATCCATACTCGATGGCAATGAATACTCCACCACACAATCAACACCAGGTCTTTGTCAGGGGAGATCTCGACGAAGAAATCGAAAGGGAACAAAGGAAAGGAGGGTACGTCGTCACGTGCATGTATAAAGAAATACGAAAAAAACGCTGCCACTTCAATCTGAAAAGAGAGCCGTCACATCCCCGACGTCACGGTAATCGACACCCTCTTCCTCTTCCTGATCCACCTCGTCGTCGTCGATATCGAGAAAGATGCGGAGCCGAGGCGGAAACAAGCACGACGATAGCACGAGCGCCGCCGCCGCAGAATCAATGTCCTTGAGGGTCAACACCTGAAGCAGGTCACACGCATCGAGCGCCGAACAGATAGCCAAAAGCGGCGTCGCTTTGACACGGTCCAGACTGAGCGACGTCACGGCGCACAAACGACTAAAGAGACCATGGATCGAGGTAGGATCTGCATGGATGCTTCGCAACGAGAGCTCACGAAGACGAGACAGTGGAATGCGCGGCAGGACGCGCTCATTCGCGCTCATCGCCACAAGGTGATCGAATAGCTGTGAACAGTCCTGGCGCTCACAGAGCTGGATCCCAAACGCCACGTCTTCGATGGAAAGTGCTTTGAGCCTTGGCAAGTCGAACAACGACAGCAAGCGGATGGCGTACGCCACGTCGACGAACCCAAACTCGAACCCCTCTAGCTGCGGCAGATCGATCCTGTGCAGCGCGTCGCTTCCGTACTCGTTTTCCGGGGTGTGGCCCATCCGCGGACCCCACCCGAGGATGACGAGACGCTCAAGCGCTGGGTTTGCGCACAGGATGCGCCGAAACTCGG
The DNA here is from genome assembly GCA_038089195.1 of Brasilioporus rufonigricans. Taxonomy (NCBI): domain Eukaryota; kingdom Fungi; phylum Basidiomycota; class Agaricomycetes; order Boletales; family Boletaceae; genus Brasilioporus; species Brasilioporus rufonigricans. The sequence continues at coordinate 859 of JBBPKJ010000695.1, read as the reverse complement.
GGAGAGTGGGCATGACCCCATACGCATGATATCTCAGCTCTAGTTCTCGGAGACCCGTGAGACCAGACTGCGTCCAGTCGACGTGGACGCCCGAAAGCGACACGTGACGGAGATGCGACAGGCTGGCACCGCCCCGGAACCAAGCGACAGGAAAGGCCAGGTCCGCCGGACGAAACGCCTCGCCTGGCGCAACAAAGTACTCGTTGCATCTGGCAAGACGAATAGTTCGTAAGAGAGGCGCCGATTCGATGGCCACGGTGCTTGAGAGGAACGAGAAGATGGGAGTCCAGGTGTCCGTGAGGAGTTCGACGGACTGCCAGCGCTCTGCCTGTGGTACGAGGAAACACATGATGCCATCCATCGTTTTGCTGTCAAAGATGTGGGATGCTTCGTCCCAGTCCCACGACGGATCACGAAAATCCATGTAGATGTCGAGGGGTTGGTTGCGGGAACGGATTATCAAGGTGCACATGCGCGCGAGTTGGCTCTTGGAAAGAGGGAGTGAAAGGTGGATAAATGTCCACAAGGAAGGCATCGAGAGAGATATCTGTCTCCATTGTCTACATACGTGCGAGAGCGCAATCGACTGAGCGATCGAGTGGGATGCGAAACCGAGTATGCCGGCAACGAGTTCGGCTGGCATTGACCGAGCAGAACACGGGTACTTCCGGGCGTGGAAAGAACGCGGCACGGGTCGGACGATGGGCAAGGAACAGAACTCCCTGTTCTGTAGGACAGCAACGCCTTGAACGGACAACATCTGGCCAAGGTCATCAATAATGACTATATTGGCGCGTTGATGAACGAAACAACATTACCGAAAACTGGTCCAGCAGTCAAGATCAAACGAGAGAGCACC
>JBBPKJ010000694.1:0-15828 GCA_038089195.1 Brasilioporus rufonigricans | reverse complement strand
GAGGGAGGAGAGGAGCGAAAGAAGGACCAACAAAAGGAAAAGGGGGGGAGACACTGGCGAAACAGCAAAAAAAAAAAAAAAAAAAAAAAAAAGCATCAGCGCCAGAAAGAGTGGACACAACAGCGACTCACGTCGATACCTTTTCACCATAGAAGGTTGTCACAAGAAACCGACCTGGTCTCCTTAGCAGGGAAATAAAAAATATCAACTGGGACTTAGTGGTACCAGTGGGTATATAGCCGGGCGGACAACCGGACAAGCAGCACCAACAAATAGTTCCTCACCAATGCCCTTTGACAACTAGCGCCAACGCCTCTCATTGACACCATGAGCAGCGGCATTACATGCCTCGCATACGCGTACTCGATGAGTGCCATAGTGTTCAGCCCCTTTTCGCGACTTGCGGACCCAATCAAATTCGGTTGCGGTCCTATCGCCTGGTACACATTCGTCTGGATATCGGACACCTGAACGACGGCCCAAATTGCGGAACATGTCACGGAGGCCGTCATAGTCGGGGAGATCGGTAAAGGAAAGAGACAGGGTATAAGTGAGGAAGAGGGTGAACTCGACAGGGAGAGTGGCAGTCATTGGAATTGTGGGTGGCGGTAGGCAAGGACCCGGGTCTTGATGAGCGTCGGGGTGGTAGGAGGCGGACGATTGTCTGCGGTGCTGGCGACGGTGTAGCGGAGAAGGGGTAGGAGATTCCGGAGAGCAAGCGCGTGGGTAAGAGCGTGCGGTCGTACGGGGCTGTGATCGCGTGCGAGGTCGACGTGGGGTCACACCCACTGTGAAGGGGGAGAGTGGTCGAGATTTTTCGACAATAGAATGTGTTTCATCATCTTCCGGCTTCTCATCTAGCTGTGGAGTATCCTCGTGGAGTGGCTGTTCCTCCTTGTGCGAGTGGTCTTGATAAACATGATCCGGTGGTGATTCAGGGAGCAGAGGACCAAGGGCATCTAATTTGGCCTGTAAAATGAGGTCCCAAGTTTGGGCAACGGTTGGTGCGCGTAGTTTTCGCCATGGCAAGGTTCCGCGGAGAAAGTAAATGAGCATATAAGCCAGTGACTCGAGGTCGTCACGACGAGCACATTCTGTGGGAAAGTGAGCGTTTCCTCCATGACAAGTGGGTATGGGACGGACCGACGCCACGATGCGTATTCAGACTAGCAAATAGACTTGTTCCCACGCCGTGCCTGCCTTCTTGCTTGTAAGTGATGTGTTCGCCTGTTCTGGGATCCCTGAAGCGACGGGCGAGGCCAAAGTCGATGACATTGACGATGGTCGCGGACGGCGACGAGGGCTGGCCCATGACGAAATTGGCAGGCTTTACGTCGCGATGTATAAATGAGCGCGAATGAATGAACTCTAAACGGGATATCTAGGCAACGAAAAATGACCGCGGGTAGGGTGGCCATATTAATATTAGTGCGGCAACCAGGAGAGGAAAAAACAGGCGCACGAGCTGATCTGCGAGGAGCAGGACGGTCTTGAGGGAAAAGTGTCTGTTACAGACCTTGAAGAGATCTTCCAACGAGGGTCCGAGGAGATCGATGACCATGACGTTATAGTCGCCTTGTTTGCCGGAGTACATGATCCATGGCACGCCTGGACCGCCCATGAGGGACTTGTAGACTTTGGATTCCTGGCGGAGGGGGGAGGTCAGGGAACGTGGAATAGCTGGCTCGAGCTTGATGGCGACTTCTTTGCCAGCTATGGTATGCACGCCGAGGAAGACGGAGCCTGTGGAACGCATGAGACGGCGAGGACGACATGCGCACGGACCAGAAACATACCGCAGCCACCGTTGGCGATTTCCTCCTCGAGCCTGTATTTTCCACCAAAGGTGACGTCCATGGCGAGACTCGTGGCGGAGGGCGAGCAACTACAGCGTGTGGGTTTTTTTTGGTTCATATTATGTAAGACATCTTGATGCGCTCTGCACGTGATCGCGTCGCGTCGCCATGCCAATTTTGGAAGTCGCTTCCCAACCAGACGGGTCCTCGCATGCTTTGCGTCCTTCCATTCCATGGCTGTAGACGTGACAGTGGCGTTCTTGATCGATCACAATTACCCTTCAAAGTCCTCCCCCGACTTGCACAGGCTACTGGTGTTAGGAGCGAGCTGGAATACCCGTCCGTGGTCGTCCTGGCTTCGCTCAAAGAGTTCACCTCTCAACCGCTTCCGTCGTTCCATAATCTGTCATTGTACAAGTCACCAGGTGATCCTCGTCAAAAAATACGCTCGAAGCAGCTTCGTTCGCAATGAACGTGACAGATCGGGAAGGCGACGAACAAGGCCGATGTCATGATGTATGCACTAAGCACAGGGGTTCAGAGAATCGACCGCGGACATGTGTCAAAGCACCCACGTGAAGAAACCAGTACGGTATTTGGCCTCACTGCTGTTCCAGTTTCTGATGCCATGCGTGAGCATCACAGCCCAAATTAGCTCCGTGACATGTTCCTCCGGAATCCTCCTGACTCTGGACGTCACAATCCCAGAACCCACCGTATTTATCACTTCGCCATGCGACTCGAGCATTGCGGCGTACTCGTGCTTGTCGAGCACCTTAGATCCGAAATGAGGGTCACGAGGCATGAGTAACAAAATGTTCAATGCCCACAGGCAGGATGAACATCTGGGGTTGATCGGCGCCCTGCTGCGGTGTACGGATATTGTAGTGAGATGAGAAGATGTATTTCTCGAGGACAGTAGAGATGCCAGCGCCGGGTTCCAGCACCGTGACGACGCAACAGAAGTAATTGAAATAAGCACCGTAGTAGCCATATACTGGTGTCGGTGGAGAGAAGAGCCAATAGCATGCTGGTACGCACTTCTCGTTTCCAAGGTAATCTATAAAGTCGTCGTCCGTGATCCTCCCGGGTGCAATAAACGCGGCACGCATATGATCAGGGTGGGTGTTCTCGCATGCAACGCTGATCACGGGACCTAGTGTGTTGAGTGCATATCTGGCGAGACGGGCGTCAGTGACAAACCATCTACGACCCGACCGCGTACTTGTGAAAGTCGAACTCATTGAAAAAGACATGACTTCCCTCGTGGTTGTCCCGGAGGGCCTTCAGCAACATAGCCGTGGCCTCTGGCCCGGAGTTTGGTATACGGCCAGAGGCGACAGAGCACCTCTTACGAGGACGGCATTGCGAAAATGACAGTTTTTGGCGGTGCGGAGGCGGTCACGACACTTTGGGGCTCTGGGTTGCATTGTCACATTTACTATGTGCAGCCCCGCCCACCACGTCGGATGATACACTAGTGCCAGATGATATCTTACCCACTGAGGGGTCGCCCATCGTCTGTACTAGCACAATGGCCATGCGTGCCGGCAAGCCGATTCAAACCACGCTGTTTGTGCAGGGAAAAGATGACGAAGGGTCGACAGCAGGACAAAATGGTGAGGTGACCCGGGAGAGATCAAACAGTATCATCCGACCTTGTCGGGTTGGTTCCCACTCTCAGAGCATCGCTGCGGTGGTTTTAGCTTGGCGTTTGTAACGATGTGAGTGCTCATCGCCACGGAGGTATTGAACCGCGGTCGTCCTGAAAGATCGGCGCCGATTATGTGGCACCCACGGTGTGCGGGTATCAGCGTTCCGGATAAGTCGTTCGTCCAAAAACCTTGTAAGATGGCTCCAGGGTGGAATTACTCTTGAAAAAAGACTTGGAGAACTGATTTAAGAGCACTGACAGTCTCAGGACTTCACCGAGTGATCTCGCTAGTAGGTACATCTGCATCGCGATAATCGGTAGAGACGCGGCCAAGCACCCCCCTGGACATCTTCTCTGGGACCACACCCCCGATCGGGTCCACATGGTTGAAGACACACGGAGATTTGGAAGACAAGTAGGTCGTTAGGCGCCTATGTGGATATACGTGATCCGTTGACCGAAGAATGTCTTGCTTGAAAGACTGGTCATCGTTCTGTGCAATGCCAGTGTCGCGTGGGCATGATCTAGACCACCAGGCTCGTTCGAAATGTATCCGTAAGACTCGTCCGCGTGCATGTCGTCGACAGCCCACATTGCACATTGTCCCAATTACTGGACGGAATCCAGCGAACAGCATAGCCGCGCCGAGGTGGGTGGCTTTGTCTGGACTCCTCGTCCCAGACGGTCGTATGTCCAGCAGACAGATAGGCAAACTGCGCGTTCCGCGGGTCATATCCCATGATATCTTTGGTCTTCAGCAACCCGCGGCCAGAGCAAACCCGGACTCGAAGGATCAGTTCTGATCTGGAATTCCACAGCACGCGAGGTAAACATTTCCAACTCTTCAACAACTTGGCGATCGGTGCGTCTTGATCACGAGTACAACTGGGTGTAACGACCAATCCGATCCGCGGCGATAAGCTGGACAGCTCAATGCTCACTGGCACGAGATTGCTCTGTCCTAGAGCCTCTTGTGGAGTCTGGACCTCCCCTACGACTAAGAAGCGCTCAACAGAAGGATCAAATGGTCTTTTCTGAAGAGCGCAGATGAAGACGGTCAAGGCCAGTACCCAGGTGAAGATATAGAGACCGGAGAGCATTGGGTCGTTCTTCCTAATTGGGCCGGTAGGATGCAATGGAAGAAGGGAAAGAAGAAGGGACAATTCGGCGGTGGGCCACCACTGAATGGATAGTTGAGGGGGATGGTGTCTCCGAAGGGGTTCCATGGTCGGGAAAACGATCGGGCGCTTGTGCGAGCACGGGCATGCGACCTCCACTCTTACGGTAAGTTAGTTGTTTACGCCGCCCAACCTTTCTGCATCGGAAGCCGGAGCTAAGCGTTCCCCCACCGCTCGTCGAGAACGAGCCTACGCGAAATGACGGGAAGAATGGGAGTGATGTGATAGTCGAGATCACGGATGTTCAGGTGAAATAAGAGCCAACGCATCCTGCAGACGCCTATGCGTGGTGATTAATGATTCATGAAGGCAGACATCTCTACACTTTGCACAACGTCGAGATCACAACAGTTTACTATGGTCGCGGTACTACGGAAAGTCTAACACTTCCGCCAGTGTTTATTGTTGTTTCCTGCTCCGAGCTCGAGCACTCGCTATTATCATTCGGTATGTGCCATCAGAATAGTCGCTCAACTGGTCCCATTCCTAGGCCAGGATAAAAACCAGTCTTGGATGTAGCAACGAAGGCTGACACTAGTCGAGTGCTATTTTGCACTCCCGGCTACTTGAATCGACAGGTCAGCCTCCCATCATAACGATATAAATTCTGCATGCATACACGCCTCCTTTTACTTACTGTTGCACGTGTTCAGCTTCCATGTCTCCAGTGTCATCAAAGCCCCCCATGTCTCTAGGAGAACTCGTTGTCTGTGAAGACTTTCTCCACAGTAACTGGGAATACGAAGTCGAGCTCTTGTCCAACCTCGATGACGTCTCTCAATGGCACCAAACAGAGGGATGTCCAAAATCGCGCGAGGGTTGGACCTGCATACTCTGTGAGCTCTGCAACGCAGATGGGTTAGTGGGAGCGGCGAAAATGGCACTCGATGCCTACGACGCCGCTGATAAGCATCTCAAATCCGTACGTGCATTGCTCGGAAAGAACGTCCCTAGTCACGGTACGTCTGTCCGACATGCTTAATTACCGCCACTAAAAGTCTATGCGGGATAGCGGCTCCCAGTTACGAAACCCTATTCAGGAGCAGGTTGGCAAAGGACGTTTTCTGCTCTATTGTCACGGCGAGGGACTCCCTTCGATGTCAGCATGCGGCATGGCAAACACGCCTTCGAACTGAGATCGCCGAACGTACTCAACGTAATCCTGGTGGCTTGGACAAGGACGAAATGAGGGACATATTCTACCCGACCTACACAGGTCTAAAGTTCGTTGGTACCGAGATGGATCCCAAGGCGTTTACTGGCTTTGTTCCAGAGCCCGCGTCGAGTTCATCCATGTTTGTCGTTTTCAGGCGATGCTTGCCGCCAGGCTGTCTTTGCGAGCTAAACAAAGCGAACGTTGCTGCCAACACCCGATCGAGAGGCGCTGGTGGATCGCAGGCTACTTCAAAAGTCTACCCTTCACTCACAGATCCCAGCGTGCGCACGGCTAAACGTCCCGGGAAATCAACCAATATGTCTGACGGTTTGACCAAAGTAAAAACGAATGCATCAACCCAGGAACCGAGTACGTATCACCATCTGAACACTCCAGACACGCGAGGGTCCAATACGCCAACGCCGCAAGGCACAGTAATGGATGTGCATGCGCCACTGAAATTAGCCTCGTCGGAAATGGGCTCGCGGGCACAGGAACCCCACTCGTTGCCGTCCCCAGATTGCGGCGCATCGCTTGTGGACCCTCGAGCTTTTTGCTTGCGTTCGCAGATCACGCGATCCGATGAAGCACGCCGAGCGCTGATAGCGTGGTGCCGAACCTGCATGGACAACCTGCAGTCGGGCCTTCGAGAAACACATGGAACTGGGCCAGAAGCTTCACTAACACACGAACCAACAGCGAAAGATACCGGAGAAGCAACGACGAAGAGCCCATCACATAATGAGGACGAGAATATGGGCCAAGAATTGCGACTTGACGAGCAGGACGCACTGCGAAAGCAATGGTTGACCGCACGCCAGAAACGATGCAAAGACCAGACCAGACGTCCAAGTGGACATAGACGTGACTTTCACTAATCATCAAAGATGCCGGGGTTATGCAGTAAAAGTGATGAACTATGGCCGATATACGTACAATACATCTTGGATGACGCGTGCACTATAAATAAGAACAAAAACAGGTTTGCGGACCTGATCAATGATCGTTGCGTGACATCGAATCCCAGCATGAATATGAAAGACCTGTTCATAGCGTCAGTGAAAGCCGCCCTTGTTAGAGTTCCTGCCTTCAAACCCATAGGGTCCCAGTAAAGCAAGTTTCCAATTCCCAGGAAGTTTGTTCGGGCTGGTAACCTGGACGACTCTTGATCACCGGTGACGAACCGTAAGATGGGAATCAGTGCCATCAAGCATCTGATCCAGAACCCAAAGTCGGTGATGTGGTGTGGTCAGCCTAGAATCGACGCATCAACGACAGATCTCTAATCTCCCTGCTAGAAATGCAAATATCTGATCGGTAGATCTTCGCACAGGGAAATAAATCAGATATCACTTCTCTGGTGCACAGCAGAAATGTGTCCAATTATGTTTAGCGCTGTCCGCGTACTTCTCGGCAACTTGTTTGATGGCAAGAAGTTATCGTTAGTCCAGACTCTTTAAAGATGAAAGTCCTACATATATGCGAGTAGTGGAAGTATCGCGTCCAAGTATACCTGGAAGGAGCGACTGACCTAGTAGAGGGAACTCTCGATCGTGTAGGTTTTCACTGGCCTAATTCCTTCAGAATGCTTCCTCGTCCATCCTATCAATCACAACGGATTTAAACAGCCGTATCCTCGTCATCGGGGACTCTGTGGGCTCTGTGATTATAACTGGTATTCAACTGTTACCTAGTTATGGTACACTAGAGGCCATTTGCGCCATGAATGTGTTTTTTTTGTCGTGCGATGAGGGACTATCATATTATATCCATGACGCAGGACAGGCATGGGGTAAAACTGCCGTACCAGGGCCACTCGAATAGGTACCTTTCGTGATTCCGCTGGTCACCAGACTAGGATAAGACAACTTTGACAAAGAACGTGCGTGATTCGCGGTCGACACTAAATATGGGAGCCTAGTAAGTACAGCTTATGTGAGTCAATATCAATAAAGAAAACCTGGTACACTCATAAGTAGCAGTCAAGCCAAGATGATACTTAGTTCTTCCTCGGTCATGTCTCCCTTTAGGTCAGGGCCCCTCACCATTGGTTACCGCCCGCCAACCCTTTCTCATGCATGCCCTTGACAGTGATAGTCAGTTGATATGGTAAATGCTTTGAAAGCGAAGGGGATTTACTATCAGTAGGACAGAAAGAAATTCATACCAAGAAATCGCCCTCCACTGAGACATCGTTCCCGGGTAGGTGACTAGCTGTTTCACAACTGACAAGCCGCTTTAGTATATCCGAGGAGAAGTTGAATTAATGACCATGAACACTTCTCCACACCCATGGACTCACACGGACTTATTCGTGTCTTCACGGTGCGTTCCCAAAAGAGCGTTGAGTCGACGGAAAGAGTTCACTACCTTGCATGCCTTGCTATGGTGCGTTCGATCGGTCGGTAAAATCATTGTCCGGCGGTTCCAAGATGTGGTTTCGTCAATTAAGCCGTTGTCATCGAGTGTGTTCAGTCACGTCTTCTATCCATATGGCCGAATCGGTCACGAAAGGAGAAGACCATGCCTCGGCGCACATTAGGCACGGGACAGCGTCAATTGCAGGCGTTGACCTGTGTGTTTGCTGCAGGGTTTATGAGTGCATCAGTGTCGATGCTAGCAAACAAAGAAACAGCCCTGCTCACGCGTTACATCGTTGCATGGTCCTGAACCATTCACTGCCGACGCGCAACCTTGGCCCCAACTCTTGAGTCTGCGCCTTCCTAGTGTTACCAGCGGTGCCAGTCTTCGGCGCTCTGCACTCGGCTCCACTAGCCACAACGTGAGGTGAGTGATGATCACCCGGTGACCAAAGAAGGTACCCCTTCCCGGTGTAGTATTGAACGATGAATTCGACGACTTGGCGTTCCGCGTAGCCCATAGCCACAGAACCGCTAAAGACGACATGGAAGCCGACGCGTTTCGAAGGGTTAGCGCAGGGCAAGTTGACTAAGGGAAAGGGACGCACTTGACATAGCGAATGGTGCTATTAGGCTGCTTGAGGTATTCACATACGCAATCACCGAGTAAACCACTCCACGGAGGAAGCGGTATGAGTGCTACCTCCGCTCATGTTAGTCCCCTGCTCGGTATGAGGACAATGTGCGCACCGTTGTATACCTGGCCAGAGGAGAATATTCCAACAGGGCTGATGACGGTCCAGAAACTGCTCGCGGTACTAGACAATTTCATGCACGAAGAAATGAATCCTTCCCTTTGTCATGGTGCACACGTCAGGAATTCGTGAACAAAATTATACGCCAGCAACTACGGTGGCGGCTTGACACGAGCCACCAATCTAATGTTGAATTAGCAAGCGTGTGCGCAGCCACAGCCACGATCGGCCCGTGCAATCACCGGTGCGCGCGTGAGCCGATGCGCTACATTCCCCGCGTATTGCAGACCGCATAGACATTTCATTCTATCTACCGCGTACTTACTTTTGCTCGTATACCTGTGTCTCGCGTACACGGAGCTCATCAAGCTCCTGATATTCCCTTTTAGTTAGCACTGAGATCTTTCGTATATAAGATGTACCGTTCATACTAGAACACCTCAGTCCGTTGCATCACGCGCACGACTGAGGTGAGTTACTAACCCTTACATTATCTACTCGATACTTACTTGTACCTAGTTGTTTGTACTAGGTGAATATATAGTCCGTTGCATCACGTGCATGACTGAGTTGTTCATACTAGTCGTGCACCCCTATTCGATCGAGTGCACATTTCCTTCATCTAATCCTCCCAATGACTGGACATGTCATCGAACAAGGTGTCACCTTACTGTCTTTTTCACTAAACTTGGCATTGTGAGAATTTGAGGCAAAAATATGCCTCTATCTTCTCCCCATCATAGAGCCTCAACACCTGGCTGGAATTCAACAAAAATGATACCAATTGACCTGGAATTACTCCCTGAACATATCCCAGTTGGACTGGTAGAGAAATAAGCCCATCTCAAAAATTTGAAACTCCATCCCACCAGCATTCATTGTTCAGACATGATGCAGCCTCAAGGGTTGGTGAATTCCAGCCAGATGTTGAGGTGCTATGATGGGAAGAGGATAGCAGCATATTTTTGCATCAAATTCTCATGATGCCAAGTTTAGTGAAAAAGACAGTAATGTGGTTGCCACATTTTGAAACCAGCCATCAAACACATGCTAGCACAGACTGATATTAGATGAAAGTGCTGGCATTGTCCTCATCGACAAGACTTGCCTTAAGAGGGTGTGATGTTTTCCCACATCTTAAATCCATCACAGCAATTGGTCAATGAGGGACAACTTGAACACATCCAATTACTGGTTCTGTGATCACATCTAAAATATTAATGGACTAGGCATGATGTGGGTGACAAATGACTGACTAAGTGTGTGACCTTTCACTACATGCAGACTAGGTGTGACATGATTGCCAATTTCCAACACCTATTTCAGTTCTCTCACTCCTTTCAACTGTTTCAGGTTATGTCACCCATATTGCTTATATTGCTTATTTTCCACATGCAATTCCATTTGTGGGACATTCACACACACAGTGACACATCCTAGCCTGTTAATAGAGACCCTGGGTCATTTCCCATGTGCCTTCCTTTTATGGGGTGCTCTGCCTGACACTACATGTGTTGGAAATATTGATTACCTACACATTTAGCTTACATAAGCTAGTACTTACATCGCACTAGTAGCTACCTTAGGATACTTAGAGCCTGTTTGACAACATGTCATTGAGCTTGTAACATTGTTTGGATCTATTTAACAAATGGTGAAAAGTCCAGCATCGTCTTCCAAGATTGGAGCAGAGATCATAGTATTCTAACCCTTCCCCTCCCCTCCTTATGATGATCCAATCTCTTCAATTGTTGTCCAATCCTATCTATACCAAGCTTGCTTGCCAGCGATGTGACATTGTTCATAATCATATCCGTTCTCTCATTGAGATTCTCAATCAAGCTGTCACTATTATGATAGAAGATGTGCAATCAGAAGGTAAAGCAAGATGGACTGACAATGAGGTGGATGCACTAGTGGACTTTCTTGTTGAGCACTGCTCAGAATGTGGCGATGGCGCAAATTTCAAGCAATCAACTTTTTGAGCAGCAGTGGCACATCTGCAATCCCTTCTAGTAAGCGGAAAACCCAAGGATCATAATAGTGTCAGGTATAAATGGAACCATGTAAGTCCCCAGATCACCATCTATCCAGTGATTCTTACCAGTTCCAGCTCAAAAGTACCTATTCAACTATTTCTGCCTGGTGTGCAAAATCTGGAGTCCACTGGGATAACGAATGTGGAGCTGATATTAGACATACAGGTGGTATGGTCAGAGATATGGATAGCAAATCGATCAAGGAAGTCTTTTCAGAGTTTGTCACTATGGTATGTTCTTCACCACTTAACTAATGTCCTGCTTGCTGATCTTGCTAATCTTACCTCTCACAGCATTTGGCAATGAAGAAATTTGAAAATAGTGGCTGGCAATACCTCGACCAATTGGATGAAATATACCCACCTGCTGAGGCTTCAGGATTTCAGCATATGCTAGTACAGGAAAAAGGACACCATCCACCTCTCAGTCTTGTGTTCCATCAGCAGCTGCCACCACATACAACGAGAACAATGCAAACATTGTAGACCCACAAAATTTCTTTATGGTAGACATCAGCGAACTGCCGGCCATAGATGTGAACCTCATTAATGCTATTAGCTCAACTGCAACAATGCTCAAGTTCCTTGCTCCATCCATACCTCCTACTCTGTCTATGCTGCTTACTCTGCCTGTGCCTTCTACTCTATACACACCTTCCACCACCCCACTTGTCGCTCCCTCTCCAGGACCTAACACTCCACCCATACTCCCCACTTCTATGTCTAATAAAAAGCTTAAATCAAAAGCTTCTACGTCATCTCGGTCCCAGAAATGGCCGGCATCAGAGATATCCACTGGTAGCAACTCTCTCTTGCGGGCTGGTCCGTCCCCTTCCTCACTTTCATCACCTGCCCCCCCATCCAAGCAGAGCTGTGATAGCTCAAACAGTGCTAAGGTTACTTCGGGTGGCAGCCGTCAGATGTCAACTAGCATTGCACTTCACGCCCTCGACTCCACCATTCGACACTTTGGCGATTCACTTAACGAAAGTATTCACGACCCATACAAGGACATGGCGGCTGCGGTCCCCCTTCTTTACTGCGTGGATGGGATACCAGATGAGCACAAGCGTTTTATGAACATGTATATGATGTCAAATCACACTATCGCGACTATTTTCAGAAACCTTTCATTGGACGCTGCACGCATTACTTATGCTTCTGATATGTATACTCAATACTGTCCAACAGCGAGGACTGATGGTGTAGGCCACATAGATGTTAGTATGGGCAAGTAGGTTTCGTTTATGCCATACTGTATTACTTGTCTGTACTTTTGATATGTTGTGCGCTCACTCTACCATGCTCAATCGATCAGATCTGTTGTCAACACGGCTGAAAAGTAAGAATACAGTATACTAACTACATATCAAACAAATCATTGTCACTCTCAGTGTCGTTGTCACCATCGTCATCAAAGTCCCCAATTTCTGAGTCGTCCTCCAAATCAGTATGGTCTGCAAGCCAGACCTGATAATCATCCCACATTGCCTGCATGATATCATCTCGCATCGCAGCGGCCGCACTGGGCAACTCAGCTATGGTAGCACCTGCTCTAATCATTGGGCATGGAAAGTTGGATACAATCGTGTCGTCCTCAGCCACTTCCTCCTCGTCCTCGTCCTCATCAGAACTTGAATCATAGGTAGAAATGAAATTGTAGAGTGCAGCAAGACCTGCCGGAAGCCGAACTTGAACCTGAAGGTTGTATTCAATGGGAAGGAGAAGGATGCGAAAACAGCATTTGATGATTCCGAAGATCCGTTCGACGGCATTCCTAGCTGATGCATGACGAAGGTTGAAAAGTTCTTCCTTGTTCTTTGGCCTGAGGATGGGATGATCAGTGAAATGATGCCACCAAGTACTGATTGATATACCTTTGAGATGCCTATGCCCATTCTGCCAGATGATAACGCACACCACAATATGATACGAGTAACTGGGGCCGGAGAGGGTAGCCAGCATCGGCAAGCAAGTATTTTCCTAAGGGAATCTGTAGATCACTAGTCAAGATTGCATCGTCATATACGTGCGTGTCTGCTGTGGAACCCTCCCATCCCATGAGCGAATAGATAAACCTAGGGCCAAAGTTGCAAATGAAGAGTGCATTCTGAGAGAGAAAGCCCTTTTGATTGTGGAATTGTCCACACAAGCGCGATGGAGGGGCAACAGGAAGATGAGTGCCGTCAATGGCACCAATGGCATTTCGAAAATACAGCCAGAATTTGCGATTCTGTTGGATCTTGTGGTGTACACGTTCTCCAGTCAGGAACTGGACAAATTTTGTGTAGAAAGGCGGGCCAGCAACAGCGTACAGAATCTTCTTAAAGTAGCTATATGCAGCTGGTGAGACTGACCACTAGAAAATAGAAAGCACTCACTGGGCGATCGTATCATGGGATCGTTGAAAGCGTTCTCCGACGTGCTGTGTTGTGAGGCCAGTGGTACAGATATAGAGGAATATAGCAACTTGTTCTTCCAACATGATATAGCGTGAATCAGAGAGTCCAATCGAGCAAAGTTCATCAACTAATAACAAGAATGCATCTCGGTGCAGTCCAAGCTCACATTTGATGCGCTCTGAATGACCACAGATGAGCTCTAGAACCCACTGGTGGCCGGAAAATGCAGATGTATGATATGGTGTGCGAGGCGGAGTGGTAATTCCACGCAAGACGTCGAGAAGTGTGATCAAAAGAACATGGATTAGCTTGACTATGTGTATGACTAGCTGTCTTTGCTTATTGAAGTCACTGTGGCAGCAAGGTATCGAGGTCATCGACGAAAGTATATTATCATTGCAGGCTTTATCGTAGATCAATCACCTCATCAAAGGTGAGCCTCAACTAGTCCAATCTCTGTTCCAACCCAGGAAGACGATGCTAGGCTTTTCACCATTTGTCATATAGGTCCAAACAATATTACAAGCTCATCAACATGTTGTCAAACAGGCTCTTAAGTCTGTGCCACTGTTGACCAAAGCACAAGTGTCAATGGTTTTGAGTGTATGCAAAGATTCTATGACTTGTATTGGGAAGACCATTGATTTCTTAGTACAAGGGATAGTAGTTGAGCATATGTATTTAGGGGTAGCCTTTGCTGACCAAGATCCTCATTTCAAAAATCCCAGGAAAGGGCAAAGGAAGTGGTGGCAATAGTGTTGCTATCTTCATCATCATCAATTTCTGCCAGTTTAGGGACTTCTTCTTCTTCTTTGACCATTTGAACTTTCTTCAGTTGGTTCTTGGGAAATTTGACTTTGCATTGGAAGAATAAATGGCCTGGTTTTTGGCATTTAAAGCACAACTTGTTTTCTTGGCAGTACTATCATTCTTAGTTGGTAAGCTTCTTTGGGATGGTAGTCTCCAATGTGTCTATGTCCATGACATTGGGATCCATTGGCTTTTGTGGGGCATATGGTGGGGGTATGTAGATGTTTTGCCTTGGATGGCAATTGTCCATTTTGATGGCTTCAAACTGCTTTATTTGAGAGAGGAAGGTGGTTGCCTTTTCATACCATGTGGTGATATCAATGGATGCCTTCTCCATGGCCATTATCCTACTGGAAAGTTGTGTTGGGATTCCTGTGCTGAAAAAGTCTATGAGAACATGTTCTTTGGTAATATTGGACAGGATGGCATGGTTTTGGAAGTCAGCTGTGTATTGTTTGAGTGTGGAGGAATAGATGGTGTTCCCATCCCTATTCTTGGATACTGTGATTCATTGGCTGCAAAGCCAGTTGAAAGATTTGTCACCTACATCATGCATTTTGAAAGCTTTTTCAAACAGATCTTTAAAGTCCTCGAATGTTCCAAGGCTGGGATTAGTTCCTGAGAGGGCCTTTCGCTGGAAATTCTCTGCCCACGTCACAGTGGCTTTCTCCTTCATGTAGGAGAGTGCAAACCCTACTTTCTTATTTTCTGAGTTGTAGACATCTTGGTTGATCAGGAGATCTAGCAAGATGGCAGTCATCCAGCTTTGAGCTTTTTCAGGTGATCCATCATAAGATGGGGGTGTGGTGAGCCAAAGTTCCATTGGTTTAACCAACATGGCAGGATGTGGATTCCCAGGAAGTGGTGGTGGGTAAGATCTGATGCCAAAGGGTGGCAGTAAAGCAGTTAAGGGAGTTGGAGAAGGAGTTCTGTTGGGAATGGATAACCCCAAGAGTTGGTGACTAAGACTTTGTGCAGTGGTTTGGTTCCCTGTAGATGGTAGGTCTAGATTAGATGATTTGGATAATTCTGGAACAGTGGGGGGTTCAGAGCTGGAATCTGCTGCTTGGGGCTGTACAGGTTGTCTTCTTCCCCAGATGTTGGAGTTAAGGGCAGGTCATCAAAAAATGGTGCTAGACTACCAAGGGGGCACTCTGTCAAACTCCGTCAATGTGCCCTGAGTGTAACTCTGGAACGCTGGAGTTGTTATATTTGGTTGGTCCAGGACTTGGCTTCACCTTATGTGGTGCACCTTGCATAGGTCTGGTGTCCCGATTTCGGAGGTCGGAGGGTCAGAGGTCAGATAAAAGTTACTATGAACTCAAGTCGGAGGGACGACAAACAGGATGAGGAGAGTCAAGTTCAGTCTGGCAGAGTAGAGCAGAAACAGATGGAGGTGGAGAACATCAAGTTCTGTTGATATTCAGACTGAGGTATACAAGACAGAAATACGGAGATTACAGTGACTCCAAAAACCATTGCAATATTTGTCTCAAATGCAAAGTATACAGTGTCCTGCTAGCATATGTTGGAATTTCACTTAGGTTTGGTGAGACGAAAGTTAGTACTTGCCAATGGCTATAAGTGGATCCATAAATCATGTGATTTGGTTCAGGGCTGGCAGAGATATGGCTGTTTCAATATGACAACACCATTGCAACAGTTTTTTCACTTTTGAT
>JBBPKJ010000693.1:6781-18321 GCA_038089195.1 Brasilioporus rufonigricans | reverse complement strand
CGAGAGACAGCAAGCTACGTATGGTCAGCTCGAGTAGGTAACGACTACGATATGAGAAGCTCACCTCAGTCGTGTGTGATACAACGGACTGAGGCGTTCCAAGGTGAATGGTACAAACTATATACAAAAAATTGACTACTGTGCCCGACAAGGGGTAAAGGGTCACAGTAAGGGCTATCATGGGTGAATAGAGCGTCCATACAATGGTAGGTATGCAGGCAATGTGGCGCGTCGGGCCCTGCGTGCACCGGTCGTTGACAGCGTGGGTCGCGATCATGGCTGTGCGTGCGCTTGCCAATTCCGACAATATATACTCGTGTACATAACCGTGGCAACCCAGTTGCAGTAATCTTCATTCCTCTCATCCATTATCGAGGTTCCCTGGAACTCGGTCAGTTGATGTTCCTGACAGCCAACCATGTATTTCATTTCACTCGTCTTGCAGATGCTCTGGATCACGTTTACAAGATCTACCTTGGACAGTGATAAATCAAAGGTCCAAATATTTTGTGTCACATACTTGGTCTGAGTGTGTTCGTCATGACAACAGGCTATGGCTGGTTCTGCTATGAGTTCACGTTGGTGACCACCAAGGCCTGAGCTCTGGCATCGAAAAATAGGGAAGGGAAAGAAATTTCTACCCGTGTTCCTGAGAGTTTTGGCTGTCATCATGTGATCACAGATGTCATATGTCTCACTTGATGGTTGGTGTGCCTAATGTTCATCTAGCGAATACTAATACTTATCTCATCATTCATTGAGAAGTATGTTAAGTACAGTAGAACTTCTCATAATGCATGACCTCATAACATATAATTCCCATAATGTATGGGGTTGGATCACCGTCTGAGTCAGGCGGCTGGAGCCCATGCACTACCGCATATTGTATAATGCTAATAATGTATGGCAAGTAGCGACCGCCCGACGTTATACATTATGAGAAGTTCTACTGTAATATGTCGTGTTTAATGGCCGTTGAGATCCTGAGAGCCTTCAAATACCCTTGTCCGCCAAGAACGCCTCGATCGTGACCCACAACTCCTTTGAAAGCTCCTCACTCGTACCGTTTTTCACTGTCAGTGTGCGAACAACACCGACAGGATGGAGATATGCACCCTTGAACTTGTCCGGATTGCGCGCAACATCGGGCGAGGCGGCTGCAAAGACGGACGTGTATGCCCCCACGTCGGGATGCGGGACGAAGGGGTATACTAGGATTTCCACGAGCCACGAAACCCTTCTTAGTTGCGGCTTGCGCGAGAAGGTGTTGATGATACCAGGGTGGAGAGACATGACCGTGACCGGGGATCCTTGCTCGATGAGCTTCCGTTGCAACTCAGACGCATACAAAATGTTCGCCAGTTTCGTGTATGCTGCGACCACGTTAATTGAACTAATTGTAGGTACGAGTCATGCTCACCATAGCGATTGAACCACGGGATATAAGTATTCTTGAATTCATTGTTAAAATCACCCAGGTCGCGGAAATGAGCTTCGCCAAACGACCTATGAGCTTCCGAAGCAACCTAAAAGGTGTGTGGATACTGAAAGGCCTCGTTCTACGATGTGACACACCACAACGATACGAACATCGGAATTCGGCTCCGCTGCCGTCTGGTTCAAGACAGGCAGCAATTCACGAGTCAGGACAAAAGGACTTATGACACTGTAACTCGGCATGAGCATGCGGTTCCAACAGCTGTAAACTGTCCTCAACATACTTGACGACAAAAGTCGCTTGCACGCCTTAACAACAATTATGAAGGTGAGTCAAGAAAGTATCAGGGTGACGTACCATCAGGCGTCAGTTGATATGGCTCCATAATCCTAGGGTAGAGTTAGCTGTCTCTCGAATGAGCCATTGCAAAGCCGTACATTGCAGCATTGTGAACTTTGCAAGTCTTACATTAACTTGTACGTCGCCCAAATAAGATTGCTCACTGAGGACATCTAAGCGTTTCTCTTTGTTCATAAACTCCTTCGCAGCCGTTTTCACATTTCGCGGATCATCGAGGTTGAGCTCCAACCAGACGACCTCGCCATTGCCAGGTCCCAACCCTTCCTCCTTCAGCTTCGCGATAGCTTCCTCTGCTCTTGTCTTGTTCCGCGCGGCCATGTAGACCTTCGCACCTTTCCGAGCGAGGTGCTTGACAGTGGCATACCCGATACCAGCGCTGGTGAGTCTATCAGTGGGGTGTGGCGAGGCTTAACATCGTTCGGAGCGCACTTTCCCCCTGTCACGATGATGACTTTGCCAGAGAGGTCCGGTAGGTCGGTAAGAGGATCGAAAGATTTGGAAAAGAGACCCATACTGTACTACAGCTGTACGCAGCCGACTGGCAAGAAGTGAGCCATTAGTGCTCGAAACTCGAAGACCAAAACCAAAAAAGGCAAACCACCATCGGTCGAGTCCGGCGCCTACGCAGAAGTCTTGGCTAATCACATGCACAACCCGTGAAATATGTCATGACTCAGCGCATGAATTGGTAGTGCACATACTCGTACGTTTGGGTACGAAGACGGACACCGGGAAAAATCCGAGAGCCTCGTCATTCTTGGAACTGGCTGCTCAACTTCCCCATCCATTTTTGATGGAATGGATCCACACGCAGATCCCGTCTCAAACTATCCAATGTTTAATTGCCGGACCCCTGAGTTGAAGGATATGTTCTCTGTTGCCATCTTTATGGTGAGTTTGGCTACTGACGTCGTACCTCCTTCCCGGTCCTCTGACAGGCATCGAACTATACGTCTATGTCAAGGCCATGCACATCTCCCTGACTTGCAAAGAGCACTTCGGAAATCCGAGTCACCGGACACGACTTGCGAGCTGTCTTTCCCTCTGCAGCCCGACTCACTTGATCCAGATCTCTAGCGGAGGTCGATCATGCCAAGGCCGTGGACGATGCGCAGCACGATGGATCTTTTAAAATACCTCGTTGCACAGACTTTGCATTCGTTGGATACTGGTTCTGCATTGGAGGAAGATCGAATCAAGGTCGTAGCCGGAATGACGAGCAATACCTTACATCTTGCCACTCCCTTCATAGCTGAGCCGCTGCGACCCCCCGTTATTCGCCCGAACATTTGAACGGGGAAGCAATACTGGAATTCCACCATGTTCAGAGCCATGGTGGTGAATACCGGATCACTCATGGCACGCTCCACTTCATTCCATGAATAGCGTGAGTTGATCACCTAGCGAACACCAGTACCATTGAAAAGCACACGAAGTGCAGTGACATGTCGAATAGAAGTCAAAAACTTTCATATACCCTTGTCCGCCAAGAACGCCTCGATCGTCACCCACAGCTCCTTTCCAAGCTCATCACTAGTGCTGCCTGTCACCGTCGGTTTGCGAACTATACCGATGGGAAGGAGATATGCACCCTTGAATTTGTCCGGGTTTTGCACAACATCAGGCGAGGCGGCTGCAAAGACGGACGTGTAGGACCCAACATCGGGGTGGTTGAAGAATGGGTATAATAAGATATCCACGAGCCACGATACCTTTCTCAGCTGCGGCTTTTGCGAAAAGGTGTTGACGGCACCGGGGTTGAGAGATATGACCGCGATAGGCGATCCTTGCTCGCTAAGCTTCCGTTGCAGCTCGGACGCATACAGGATGTTCGCCAGTTTCGTGTATGCTACGATCATTTCAGTCGAATTGATCGCAGATGCAAGCCATGCTTACCGTAGCGGGCGAAGCGTGGTATGTAAGCATCGTTAAACGCATTGTTAAAGTCATCCATGTTACGGAAACGAAGGTTACCGGAAACCATCTTATGGGCTTCCGAACTGACCTAGAGGGTGTGTAGTAGCTGAATGGTCCCATTCTACGAATGGCGACATACCACAACGACGCGAACGTCAGAATTTGGCTCCCCGGCAGTCTGGTTCAAGACGGGCATCAATTCACGAGTCAGGACGAACGGACTTATGACACTGAGTTGGCATGAGTGCATGGTTCTAGCGGCTGTAAAATGTCGTAAACGTACTTGACGACGAAAACCGCTTGCACGCCTTCACGACAACTATCAAGTGGGTTCAAGAATGTGCCAGAGTGACGTACCATCAGGTGTTAGTTGATACGCTTCCATGGGTCTAGGTTAGAATCAACCGCCTTGTCTGTTGAATGAGCCATTGTAAACACATACCTTGCGGCATTGTGAACTTCGCAAGTCTCGCATCAACTTCCACGTCATCTGATCGATACGCAGTGGCTTACCGAGGACGTCCAAGCGTTTCTCTTTGCTCATAAATTCTTGGGCAGTCTTTTTCACGTTTCGTGGATCAATGAGGTCTAGTTCCAACCAAATGACCTCGCCATTGCCGGGTCCCAGACCTTCCTGCTTTAGCTTCCCGATGGCTTCCTCTGCTCGGCTCTTGCTCCGAGCGGCCATGTAGACCTTCGCACCTTTCCGCGCGAGGTGCTTAATAGTGGCATAACCAATGCCAGTACTTGTAAGGACGGTAGGTTAACAAACAGAAGGGTTGATCAGCATTAGAAAGTTACGCACTTCCCACCTGTTACGATGATTACTTTGCCAGACAAATCTGGCAAGTTGGTAAGCGGATTGAACGATTCGGAGAAGAGACCCATTGCCACAGTCGAACGGGTGAGACCATTGAAGATTTTAAAATGGACGCTACTGCTCCCTTCAAAACTAGAAAGGGCAAACCGGTGGGAGTCCGAACAATATATCTGGTGAGTAGACCTTACTGGGAGGAGTGTTAGGCATCAAGTGACCTGAACTATTCAAAGATGCTGCACAGCATGGCGCGGAGCAAAACATCCGTGTGGCAAACTCCCGAAAATATTCGACTCATCCACGCGACTCCAAGACATCATCAAATCGCTACAAACCATGTCTCACAACTAGTGAACCTATGCAGAGTAAACATGAACTTGATGATGAATCGTCCGGACAAGAGAAGTCGTCGCCGGCACAGGGCAGTGAAATTATCAAAGGACCCCCTGGCATCGAACTAGGTCCTGCCAGCGGCCTGGCATCTATGCCCGCCGTATTTATGGATCCCGCATGAATCCGGTTCAAATGAGCATGCAAGCGGGTATGTCACTTCATGGTTTACAGGGTACTTAGGCTTATGAGCTGGACTGTGAGATTCTGGTCCGACCATTGTGAACGGTCCGTGTATTCCCCGTTGCCATCCATCAAGTGATTATGACGTGTCTCAGATAGTCAGTGGCTCAAGATATCGCTGAGACTGCGTTAGAACAGCGCGTTGATCAAAGGTATAGCCAGCTGAAATGGCGGGCGATATTGTATTACTGTCTATTTCAGGCAACTTGACACTTTGAGAAATTTGCACAAAAAGTAGACACTTGGCTTGGCAAGGAGAGATCGCTGAATGAGAAAGAAGAGCCTAATGAAGTGGTACATACTTGCGAATCGACGACGAAGAAAGCAGTGCGAGCGCATAGGGAGGGTGAAGATGACAGTGAATGCGAGCAACTGGGAATACATGCCAGCGAAGAGTTTTCAGGACGGGTGGGGAGGACGGCACCAACGAGGACTGTATGTAAATTTCCTGAGCGTGACGCTCACGGTGACCCCTTACCGGTATTACTTCCTTCTATTCACTGCTACGGGAAGTGAAGCTTGAAGTACGAATGTAGTAAGTCCCTCTTTTTTGTCCTCTGCTATCCATTTAAGCCATTTCTTACTTCGACATGTCCCCCTTCCAGTGCAACCAGAAACCGACATCCTCGGGAAGTGGATTCGCGGAGATGTTAACAAGACTGTCAAGCAGAGCAAGACTTTGAATACATAGACCGTGGTTCCCTGGCACAACCGAATATGCATCTATGGCTTTGGAATACGGATTCAGTCATAAAGTTACACCCTTTTGTCTCTCTCCCACCACCACCACCACCACCACCCCTGATTTATCGCTCAGTTTGGTCAGGAATTTCAATGCTGTTCCTCACATGACCCATTCTCTCCCGGTCATAAAGCCTTATCTTTGTCGTTATCTGATATTGGGATTATTTCTTTTTTATTCGATCCCCGTGTGTGACCGGTTCACCCTTATCTAGATACACAGACTTGGGAACGCGGAACATAAAACTCATACTGTCTTCAATGATTTTTGTTTTCCCAGACTTTTACTATCTGTCAAAATGGCATCCCCCAGAGTGTGGTTGGTCACAGGTACGTCTGGTCATCGGACAGCTTTTTTGTCTGTATTCTGACAAAATACCCAGGTACCTCGTCTGGTTTCGGTGATCGGCTTGTGAACATCCTGCTAGCCCGCGGTGATCGGGTGATCGCAATAGCCAGGACACTGGTCAAGATCACCCACTTTCTCGAGGACCCCAAGTTCCAAAGGTCAAACATCCACTGCGCAGAGCTTGATATTTCCCTCGGAACAGAGAAAGTAAAGAAGCGGATCGATGATATCATCCAAGAGTCGGGGTGGGACACCGTGGACGTACTCGTGAATAACGCGGGGGTTTCAACCCCTGCGTTTGTCGAAGAAGGCGGGTATGTATACCCAAAAGAGACATGACGATGGGCCAACGTGACCTTGTGCCATCACACAGCGCGGATTTGATGCGGTATCAGTATCAGACAAATGTGTTTGGGACAGTCGACGTGACCACGGCGGTGCTGCCATATATGCGCAAACGTGAGTTTCATCACCGAGCATCCCCACGGTACCCAATGATGTCATTTCGCGACAGAGAAAAGTGGGACGGTCGTCATAATGGGCAGCCGAAGCGGATGGAGACCGGAAGTCAAGGTATGGGTGCCTACATCCCTCGGCCTGTTTAGATATGACGCTTAATCGTCCAATAGGGAGGGGGTACGTAGTATTGAAACCGCATAATACGAAGTTCGTTATCGTTGACGTCCTTTCTCAGCCTTCTACGCATCATCCAAGGCTGCGATACACGGTGAGGTCCGTTGGCGCTGAGCCGAGAACGACTTGGTGACACGTTCTTACCATTAGCAATCGGGGAGACCATGGCCGTCGAACTCGAGCCCTTTGGCATCCGCGTGCTCATCGTCCAGCCGGGTTCCTTCCGCACAGAAGGAATCTTCCGCAGCAGTTTTCTCAGATCGAATCCAGTCGCTGACTATGATGATCAACGAGAGTCGGCCGAGAAGACATTCAAGGCGCCCGCGGGGAAACAGAAAGGAGATCCCATCAAGGCAATGAAAGCGCTGGTCGAGGTGGTTTGTGGGGAGGGTCATGCGCAAGGCAGGGCATGGCCGTTATACCTCGTTCTTGGCAAGGATGCGCAGCAGGATGTAGCAGACAAGTGTGCGCTGATGATTAGACACCTTGCGGATTGGAATGATGTAATCGGAGGTGTAGAATTGGATGATGTCGAATAGTTTTAGTCTCTAATCCAGGAATCAGGGGGTCGCGTTGAGGGAGTTCAATGGAAGTATCAGATGGCGAACAACATACTTTGGTCCGAAGTTGCACTGACATGACAAGACGACGTAGATGAGAAGTTACCAGTAGAGGGGAGTGTGCCACACACTAAACCTGTTACCTCCAGTCGAGTAGGGATTAGACTGGAGGAAAGCCGAAGAAGAGCGGTGGCTAGACGCGCAACGCTCGAAAAAGGAAATATAATGGATGCACATGGTCCTGGCCGCAAGACGTAGTGAGATCAAGGCTCCCATGGTGACTGTTGGTTTTTGACTCAGATAACAACATTCTTCCCATTCCATAGGAGACCAGAAATGCGATGCTAGAGAGCGTGAACGGAAGAACTGAGTCGATGACGAGTGTAGCAATGACCGTATACGGAGATGCACGGTTGTCTCCAAGATATTTTTTGACTATTTGCGCGTGTCTTAATAATCAATAACAGATCATGCACGACGAAGTCAAGTTCAAGAAGGCCGAGATCGAATAATACGACAGCCCTAATTTAGCAGAGATACCACTGTAAAAAGTGATGCCTGGCATACTGGAAGTCCAATTGAGTAAGATCCCCAGACCTAATTCGGCAGAGATCAAAACGACTGCCAAGGTAAATAAGAGGAGTACTAACCAAGGCTGGCTAACCATAGAATAGACGGTGCCAGCACGACACGACGATTGGTCAACACAACTCAACAGCGGTAAATCTCTAGGACCGAGAGGCTTGAGCCGACACCCCTTCCAAAAACCCTCCACGAGGACTTGCCATGATGGTATCCGTCATTTGGTGTAGAAGGGTAAGTGCCGCCCCATGTATAAAACAGGGGTGTTTGTCGTATAGACCCACCTGGATAGTTCCGTTCCAGTAGCCACATCTTTGTAAGCCCATTGGCATACACATCACGTGCACTACAGTATATATCTTGCCGCACCACATAGATGTAGCATAGTCGCCCCTTGTCTTCGTACCTCGTAGTCGCCCATAGAGATCGTGGTCCAGTTCTGTTCCGCCCGATCCCTCAGTGTTCCCGCCATTAGCCACGGTGGGCTTCCAATCTTCTGACCAAGTATGCCAACTGCGACCACTTAGATTGTGACCAAGACGAACACCACGGTGTTAAAGATCGCATAAACTATGTCGAATTTATAACGCTCCTTTCTACGTGCCAGATAGATCCAAATGGCCTTGGAATAGAGGGCCAATTTGACACCTGGTAATGGATCAATAAGACCGTGAGGATCGAATATCCATAGACTCACCGTACAGAGTATCTTGTTGATCGATTCCTATGTACATCTAGTTCTCGAATAGTGTGGCTGTAGCCCCAGTTGAATTGCATGACATTATACCCACTCCTTGACCCTGTAGGAAGGATGCAAAGAGGGATGAATGCTGCACTTTTGACATCTTGCCTCTTAGCAGATCTGGCGGATGATCTGATCTGTCATTCTGATGGGACAATGTCAATACTACAGTGGGGGTAAGAACGACACCATCCCGACTTCCACGGTAACGGAGCGGGATTTCTTACCAACATCACCTTGCAAACTCCATTTAGATCCGTAATGTCATGATGCTCAGCCACTTCACCAAGCTTCTACTCGCCGTCAGTGCGCCACGCTGTATTAGTACCCCAAATTTTTCGTGGGTCTCGTCGCAGTACGTCCTCGTGTATGCTCCGTCTAGCTCGTGTACCGTCTGACGGCTCCTTCGAAATCCAGGCGGTTTTGCTTACGGACACGGAGGACGCTGGGAACGCCCTGCGTGTACATACTTAGCCTCACACGGATGGTCATCAGCTTGTTAACGACATGATTACAATGCATCAACCAAAGCCCGTGATGCAGACTCTAAGGGCAAACAATGTTTCAAGTACTAATGTCCGGCTTTCCTGATCCTTTGATAGGGAGGTTATTCGTCTTTGATCAAGGCTAGTGAAAATTTGTCAGACGGGCACTTTCGTTCCGCCAATGGATCCCTCACTAATCGCAATAGCGCCCGAATCATCGGACGCAGGTTCCTCTGCATCACTGTTGGGAACAAGCTGATACTGATCGCCCGTGTTGGGGTCAGTGACATGCACGTTCTGACGAACGTATTGAGGTATGTCATCTTCTGATACTCCTCTTTGTTGGAGTGCCAGTACTGCTAGATCGGCTGTTCTACAGTGATTAATAACCCAAGTCTGACTGATAAAGGGTACATACTCGCTGAAATCGCGACGCGACGACCCCCATAGGTGTCTGTCGAGAGAAGAGTGACTTGGGTGTCCCGCCAAGAAGGATGTTCAACGTCGGCGATGTCGTCGTCGCGACCAAGCTTCAAGAGCGTAGCTGCGAACCTAAAATTGGATGTCCGCAGCTGCGTCGACGTGTCGTACTCGACATGCACGGAGAGGTCTCCCGAGTTGATGGGTGTAAAGATGAGATTCGTCGGTCGCTTTGTGAGCGCTTGAATCCGACGTGATAATCTATGGTGCGGAGATTGACGATGTGGCACGCCGTGTCCTCCTCCGAGCGGCGCGGAGATAGTGAGCGTGAAAAAAATGGCGAGCAAAACGAGAACAGACACAGGGTGCTTCATCTCTCAAGAGAGGCAAACCTCGAGAGGAGTGTCCAAGTCCACAACACGGGGATCAGAGGATACCGTTTGCAGGGTATATATACTGCATCCCCGCGACCGACCCGGAATGCATAAAAGTAAATTTCTACGAACCATTGGGGTCATCTCCGCTGAAACTGCCGCGTAACCTACTGTATGGGCGGGTTTTCTACGACAACTGCAAAACGAAGTAAATGCATTGAAACTACTGTGCGAGAAACTGAGCTCCACTTACTCCACCTACTATAGCTGGACAACCAGGGCAAGCGTTGAAACACATCCCAGAGAATGTGCCTCTTGTAGTCGTTCGCAAGAAGCCGAAGTATGCTCGATAACACCCACCTCATTTTAGAGCTTGATGACAACACACTCCGTCATACGTAATGGTAACCAGGGGAGGCGTTGTGGATGACAGGAGACTAGCTCTTTTGAGCAGGAAATTGAAGGATATGTCATCGGTCGCTCGTGCTGCTGCTGATGCACAGACCTGAAGAATCGAGTAATACCGAAATTCAGATACTAGGAGTCTGTGGGAGTGGCTTTTTTCGTACGGACATGACCTATTTGTGAAGGTGGCACAGCGTGAAATCCAGTCAAGTCGGCCAATTCTTCAGACACGTTGCATGCATCGTTTGCAAGTCGTTCCGATCAGAAGAGAGCAATGGAAGTGTGTCAGCCATCTGTAAAAAGGGGGGGTTAGAAAAATATGGGGGGTCGGAAAGTGTGCGGCTTACAGGGACAATGGCGTCACTGGAAAGAAGTCGAAGTGGTGATGATGCTTCGAAACGCAGAGCGTTGCACAACGATTCGTAGGCATCGACATTGCCTATTTTAGTGAGTCTATATCAGTAGAAGTACCCGAATGAGAAAAGCGGAGACACCACTGGCACAGGGAAGGTCATCTAGGACACCTCGAGTTGTATTCGACTGAACCCGTGTGGACATGCAGATTCGTTGAATAAATGGGTGTGCAAAGCGAACCATCACTTGCACGAGTCAACCGCGGCGCTCAAGGGTGTGCATGATACTGAAACCCAGGGTATCCTTGACCGTAAATAAAACTCAGGCATGCCATCAACAGAATACGGGGGAAATCGACTCGACTATGGGAGAACAGGTTTCCATTCATACAGCGAAATATCCTCACCCAATATGACTGTCTTTTGTGTGGATGCAAGCCCATAGACCAAAGTGAGACCCGGCCCACGTTCATCACTAGCAGTGAATTTAATCACGGTTCTCTTGTCAACACCTCATCCTCGGAAGTGAGGGTGAAGTTGCCATGGGGAATGAGCTGACTGACATGGGTATTACCGTGCCGCCTCGAGTTTCACACTCTCATGTGTTTCGCATCTGCGATCACTGAGCACGTAGGGGATGGGGAATAAGAAATTGCATATGATACTGGGCAGCAAGACTCGTGCGAAAGTGGCTAAGCTCCATGGTGGTGGCGGTGCGGGTGGCTTGCCAACTGTGATTCCAAACTTACTTTGCGTCTGACCGAACACTTCTCCGAAACATACAGAGGCCG
>JBBPKJ010000692.1:0-18347 GCA_038089195.1 Brasilioporus rufonigricans | reverse complement strand
ATCCACAAGATTATCATGATACAGTTGAGTCAAGTGATAAGATTCAGTATTATGCTTGTAGTAGTCCACCATGTATTTAGAACTTAGGATTCATGAACAGACCACCCATGTGAGTTCATAAGCACTCCATAAACCATGGAGCTTCTGCTGACCACATATTTCATTTCACTCGTCTTGCAGATGAGCACACAGCAGCATGCCACACTGTCGGCTAGGCTTGCCGGGTGGCACTCTTTCTGCGATCGTGTACGAGCCAAGAGTGAACATTGGAGGGGTAGATAGATGTATGATCGGAATACGCTACGAGTCCGTCACTGAAAGTCCACAGCATGTGGTGCATAGAGTGGCTTCGGGTCTGAGGATAGTGAGTGATTGGCGATATAGAACTGATCCAAACGTACTCTGTTCGAGGTAGACTGAAGAAAATACAGCGAGTATCTACGCAAGGAGGGAGGCTGTGAAGACAAACTGTAAGCAGGACATAGTCATCAGGAATTTTACAAGGATCTAATTTGAGCTTATTACAGCTATTTTGACTGATGGTAACAAATTACGGCTAAGCGACGGCTCGCTTAGCTGTAATTAATCACAATGTGTCACAATAGCTGTAATAAGCTCAAATTAGATCCCTGTAAAATCCCTTATGTAAGGCCCTAAGTTAGTAGGGTGCAACTTGCAACCTACAATTCGTCTACTGCCAAAGTGTCGCAGCTGGCAACTCTGCCTGGACACCCGCGACCATATTACGTGCATCTTCTCGAGCATTTCCACTATGTGCGGTCTTCTTGTGATCATGTCCTGGGGGCAGTAACGCTGGAAGGAAGGGCGAGAAAACTGCTGACGGCATGTGTGTATGGCAGATGACGTTCCAGACCGAGATGGGTCAATGGGTCAATTTGCTCACCGCCCCAGAAGACCACGTCGACCTGGGCATGTTCTCGATGAACATGTGCGTTTTCGGTTCCCTACCTACACGGCCATCGTACAATAAGACAGCCTTCTACAGCTGCTGCCTCCCCGTTGCGTGTCTGCGGCGTGCCGAAGTTGTACGAGATCGCTGAGCGGACGGTCCGCCCCTACGAAGTCGGCCTGTCTATATCCATCCCGCTAGGCGAACACGCTCAAAACTAGGTCGACTGTCTCGACTTTGCAGTCACACTGGAGGAGATGGGCAAGATACGGTGGGCGTGTTGGACGACAACTATGGACACAAGGACCCCGCGAGGGAGGGAAAGGTCAAGGAAGTGTACGAGGCAATTGGGCTGAGGGAACGGTACCGAAAGTACGAAGAGGATATCAAGGCCTGGTTGCACGCCGTGATCGCGGCGGTTCCCGAGCCGGAAGAGAAGGTGGACGGTGTTGAGGCAGGCGGTATTCACGGCATTTTTGAACAAGCCTTATAAGCGTACCAAGTAGAGCCCACGTAAATCGTGTACGAGCAAGAACATAGATTGGAGGGGTACATTGATGCATGATGAGAATAAGCTACCAGTCCGTCATACATGAGAAGCCAAAAGTCTGGCGGTACATAGTGTGGTACATTGGACGGTAAACTGCAGGCTACTTGAAGGCCACGCTGGCTTCGGGACCGAGGATGGCGAGCACTTTCGATCGCGAACAACGAGCGTCGCGTTTCGCCTTCCAGGCGAGTTCGTCGTCGTTGTAGGCCTGTGCGAGATCGCCCCGGGGGCAGGATAGTTCTCGTCTGAGGTAGGGGTACCCGAGTCAAATTCCTTGGTGAATATACTACACGGCGAGCATTGAGCTGGGCAAGAGGTCCAATTCATTGGTCTACCGAAATGGTTCTCCCGGGGTAGCCTGCTGAGGTAGACGACACCCCTTGCTCTGGTGAATGTTCCGTAGTGTACAAGATTACGCCATCGTTGTATCGCTCTGGATTATCCTACTTGAAACGATCTGGAGCCGGCAGAGTCCTTCGTGAACAATCCGGATTGTCCCACATTCTGGCGCCGTCTCTTGACATCGTTGTTGGCCTTGTCAGCTATTCTTAGCAAGTAACGCGTAGAGAGGGCGGTCGTCCGAGTCGATGGGTGATCCGAATGCCTAGGCGGCTTTTCTTTTTGTTGTCTCCAAAAGCCAGATTCGGTCTGCGCGGCTCTGTAACGTGGCTGGTTAGTGGACGGAGACGATGGGCGCACGCGGTTTTCCGGAGTCTGCGCCGGCGATAGTGATGCATACAAATTTACAAAAGCGGATCAATACAAGCCACGATATCTTCCAGCTCGACTTACTTGGCCAGATGCCTTTTACCGCTTCTTCGGTCCACGTCGGCCGTGACTTGGATGTCGTCAACGGCCGTCGTAGACAGGAAGTCTTTCTGACCAATCCGCCTCTCACAGAGGCCAGTCACGTGTAGCGAATCTCCCATCCGCTCGTCCATGTTTCGCCATGTCCACAAAAACCTGACGTCTATCTTTCCCCGTCCCCATCCCGTACGATCCTTGTACTACTCCATGTCTCTGCCCTACTCATTCGAGAAAAAAGTCGCGCTGGCCGCCGTGCGCCGTGCATGCGCGCTGACGTCTTCCGTCTTTAACAAGCTCATCAAGAACGAGACGCTCACAAAAGGTGACAAGTCCCCCGTCACAGGTAAGCACGAAGAGGGATGATCACTCGAGCACGTCTGACACCCCGCACATCTCAGTCGGCGACTACTCTGCCCAAGCAGTCGTCAACACCATCCTCAGCCGGGCCTTCCCCGCAGATCCCATCGTCGGCGAAGAGGATGCAGCCGAGGTGCGACAAGACACCAGTGACGCGCTCAAAAACCGGATCGTCGTGCTCGCCAACGAGGCGCTCACGGCCGATATCGGGCCCGGCGAGACCTCGGACTGGGGACTCGGTCCCGGCCAGGAACGCACGCCCGAAGAACTCTTGGACGCGATCGATCGTGGGAACGATCAAGGTGGTCGCATCGGACGTGCGTCGCCCGATCGCTTGATGCGTGTGACGAGGACGTGTTTGACGTGTCGCTTGCAGGCAGATGGACGCTCGATCCCATCGATGGGACCAAGGGGTTCTTGCGCGGTGGACAGTATGCCGTGTGTCTGGCGTTGATTGTCGACGGGCAGCCTGTCCTTGGCGTCATTGGCTGCCCGAATCTGCCGGTGAAGAGCGACGATCCCGATGGACCCAAGGGTTGTATCTTTGTTGTCGTCAAAGGCCAGGGCGCTGAACAGGTACGTCGCCGGATTTTTTAGCGCTTTCTTTCTTTCTCAGACACGCGTAGACCACACTCTCTGGCGATCACTCGGTGCCGTTGACGATCCCGCCTGTCGCACCTGGAGCGCTCAACTTTTTGGAATCCGTCGAAGCTGCACACGCGGACCTCGCGTTCAACAACAGAATATCCGAACTGTTGAATATCACGCGGCCTGCGACCCGCATGGACAGTCAGGCCAAGTACGGCTGCCTCGCTAGAGGCGATGGCGGTGTCTACCTCCGGATGCCCACTGGAACTGGGTACCAGGAAAAGATCTGGGTGAGTTGTGTGCTCATATTCGTGGGATGTATGTTCAACAGCTTCTCGGTACGCAGGATCACGCGTGTGGCGCGTTGCTCGTCGAGGAATGTGGGGGGATCATCACGGATTCGCGGGGGGAACGTCTCGACTTTGGACTCGGGCGGACGCTAGGGGTGAACTATGGTTTCATTGCTGCGGGCAAGGATATCCATGGGCAAGTCCTGGCTGCTGTGCAGCAAGCTCTGGCGGAGTTGAGGAGGAAGTGATGTTATTCACCTTATCTCCAATTTTGGGTTTCTTGCGGTGTACTTGTATCGCTCTGCTCATTCGAGCTTTAAATAGAACTTGCAAATATCCCTTGTCATAGCCTCGACGACCCCCCGCATACTTGAGACAGATCTCTCACCGTAGAGGTGGCGTTTCAAGCTGTGCCACTCATAGCAGTGGCGGTGCACAGTAAAGGGCCTTCGCGATGACCATAAAAGCTTGTTTTTCATATCAAACCCGGTTTTCATAGAATACGAGACTTCCTTCTTCCCTCACCATCATCAACTACCCTTCCACAACTCCTAGAAAAAAGTTGTTGCCAAGACCCGCGCTCAACGTCTGAACCGAACTAGGGTCCGATCAGTACTTTTTGCCTCGTCAAGCTCATCGACAACCCCCACAAAAACTTTTCGCCAAGACCCAGGTCCAACGTCTGAACCGAACTAGGATCCGATCATGGCTTCATGGTACGACGTCCTTTCTCTGACCCATCTGTCGTCGTACTTACCCCTCGCACGCCAGGATCGACGTCTTTTCTCTCGTCATGGTGAGTCCCGAATCACCCATCGCCAAACGACTTCACCAGCTCAACGACCCAAAATCTCGACAGACCACTCTCTGCTTCGTCGGTGTCGTCCTCGGCGTGCTTTACGTCGCTCACGCCATCTCTTCGGGCTTCCAGTCCACCAAAGCCTCGTAAGTTCCCCCTCCCTACCCCATCCTTTGGCATGGCATACGTATAACGTTCTCGGCCGTCAACAGACTCGAACAGCGGGGCATCACCCTCTCGCGCGAGGGCGTCGCGCTCAAGACGCAGAGACGGTTCGATAGGGAGACGTATCTCGATGCGACGCAGAGGTGAGCGCGGTGTTTCGTTTCCGTTTCGTCTTTCGCTTTGGGTTCGCTTCCCCATCTCCTCCCCGCTTCCTCCCCTCTACTTCCCCCTCTTCAGTAGCCGTCGATCTAATCGGACTCTACAGAGGCCTCGTCAAAGCGTTTGGCTCGGCTACCGTTGGGTCTGAATCGCACCGAAAAGCATTCTTGCCGCAGGCCGATGGCGGACACCGGAAGCACGTTTTTGGTCACCTTGGTGCAGCACTGCGCAGATCACACTCGGATGAACGTGATGAACATAAAGAAGGCGATTGATGAGGAATGTCGAGCCATGATAGATATGGTGGAGACCACAAATGATGTTGAGCTTATACTTGACCTGATGGTAGTATCTCGTGATTTGGGTGCATCTTGGTATTGTATCTTGCGTATACCCTTGTACTCGATTCTCTGAGCTCTATCTGTCCTGATGATCCTTGTCTCCGTATCTCCGGAGTCGATATGTCCGTAATCCACAAAAAGAGTGAAATGGTATCGGAAATACAACCGGACACGTCAACTCTCGACCCCCGCCATGAACGTGTCAGTCAAATCGTCCACCCCCACCCCCACGCCTTGCCTGGATTGCCGCTGCAACCGCGTCGCCTCCTTTGCACCCTTTTTCAGCGCCTTGTAGCGTACCGGGTGGCTCTGCGCAATCGCCTCTTCGTACGCGGTCCTTTGCCCTTCGGAATTGTGTCAGTGTCCGCGCATACGACGGATCCGACGTCGGACGCTGCATGGCACCAGGCCCAGACTCGGACCCGGCGAACGTGATGCTTCAGGGGTGTTTGTATTTGTAGCGGCGTATCGTCCGCCACCATCTCTACCCCGTACGCGCCCGGGGGGTTACCCGTTGCGACTTTTCCTGACGCGGACGCAGGTGAACGCATCCACGTCCACAGCACCAAACAGCCTCTCCAACTCGAATGGCCTGGGGAATTCAGCGAGGATCTGAGCGTGGCCGACGGTCTCTACACCAGGCGTCACCGTGGACTTGCTTGCCAGTGCGCTGTGCGGGGTCGTAGAGGGTATCATCAAAGGGTGGATCGCAGGCGGAACGGAAAAGCAAGGCATCTTTCCACGGTTCCAGTTCATGCGCACTGGTCGTGCTTTGTGCGAGTTTGTCCGAAGAATCTAATCTCCTCGTTCGCACTCGCGGGCGAGGTCAGACCGCGAGACTTTTATAGCGCCTTGAAAGCTGTATAGGACAAGAACGAGAATGCGTACATTGTTGTGTTTTTAGGGGGGAAGAAAAGAGACGAAGGAGCAAGAACGGAACAGAAACTCGCTGCCACAAAACCTTGATGTGGTTTATCACGTCCTCTTCACGTCATTCACCCGCGCATCGCAGCACACTGCGTGCACGAAATAAAATGTCCCATGGCAAGCATGTAACAATTTCGCTAGAGTAGTAGGAGGGGTGTTCAAATAACTCAACATAGGTGGCGTAGATCTGAACGGAAGAAAAGAAAGTAACTGAAATTGGGATCACAAGAGCAGATAATTACAAGGCAATCCGGCTGGCATAAATCAACGACGCCAGTTTTTGAGGATCCATCTCTTCGTCCCTTGGGACAAACCAGCACGGGAGCGGGAGCGGATGCCTGGCGAAATCACGTCAGCGAAATCGTTTCTCCTCGAATAAATGTCTCGCACCTCACCAACCCCGTCGACCACTTGACGTTCTCAGACCCTTCCGTCTTTTCGATCCGGAACAACGTCAACATGCACACTATTGCAGACCACAGCGAGGCATCTGCAACGTGCCTTCCTGGACTGTGTCCGCCATGTTAGAGATCCAAACGCTCGAACAAACGCTGGCGAACGCACCAGATCCGACGCCCGAAACCAAAGGCATATTCAACCTTGTCCTCGTTCAGCGTGCCGTCCCCACGCAAGAACCGCTCTGGCATGAACGTCTCTGGGTTGGGATACCTTGCTTCATCGTGTGATATCGCCCTGTCATGCCATCATCATCGTTTCCGAATAACTAGTACTCGGGTGTTCGCGCTGATACTGACCAGATGTTAGCCATGATCGTCGCACCTGCGTTGAATGATCACCCAGAGCCATGGTCAACGTCCACATCGCTCACCTTGCGGAATATAATACCCTTCATAGATGTCGTCTTCGGTCGTGACATGAGGCACACCTAGACGACATCAGTCGATCCACGCTCGGCGTCGAGAATGCACATACCCAGGGGCCCTACCGGATGACACCTCATCGTCTCTCGTAATACCGCATCCACATACGGCAACGATGCCCGGTCTTCAAAATCCGGCGATCGCTGTCGCCCGACCGCGCGGTCGATTTCCGTCTGCGCACGATGCTGGACTTCTGGGTGATTCATCATGAGATAAACAAAGACGAGGAGCACAGCATAGGTCTGTCGTCCATGCATTAGTCCGTACTCCAGTGGCAAGACGATAAAACGAACCGTCTCGACGGAGGCTGGGGGTGTCGTCAGTCTCGAGGAATAAAACACGTGCACAGTAGAAAAATAGATTACCTGCAAATAGCGTTCCCGCAGACTCTTTAATGGCTCGAACGAGCTCCGGGTGCTTGGAATCATCGTCTAAACGATATCGGGTGATCGCATCAGCGACCATGGAGGGTACTGCATTCCCTTGCTCCTTGCGCCTTCATGAGCTACACCAAAAAGTAAGAATTTATCTGTGGACGTACAACGCGATGTTTAACCCATGCATATGGCGTGTTTAGTGCGTCGGACACCAGACGCCGGCATTCAGCAGCACCAGACTTCCATGCCATTCCTGGGAACCACGATGGCAGCGACTTTGCTGCGTCATATATGCATTAACAGACAATCAAGAGACACCAGATTGGGTAGCAACAACCCACCAAACGGGAACGCGGCACATAGCGCGAATATTCCAGGCGTGGCAACAGTGATAAAGATGTCTGAAGCGCGTTGCATCGACGTCACAAACGTCTCTCCGCCACTCATGTCGTACCCGTACGTCACTTCCATGACCACGGATGCTGAGAACCTGTGCATGAGTATGGTGATTCAATTCGCGAAATCCGGTGGGCAGAGAGGACACGCACGTCGTAAAATGCGTTGCATAGCGCGCCGGGTCGTCCAATAGATGCGTCAACAACTCGTATGCTCTCTTTAGTTGCTTGTCGCGGTAACCCAGCGCTGCCTTTGCGTGAAAAACTTGATGCAACAATCGCCGGTGTAGCCGGAACCTCGGTCCATACCGTGCACTAGAGGTTGGCCACTCATAGTCGAACCTTAGTCTGCTCGTCAGCGCGAAGAATGTGGAAACACTGGGAGTGCGCACATTTCAGCAGCAGAAAACACGGGTCGGTCAGAGTATTTTTGGGAGCGCTTTTCGAGCAAGGCAAGGGCGACTCGTTCCGAGTTCAAGAGGATGATGTCCTGACCCAACATGCGCGTATACACAATGTCACCTGTTGGACGATCACACGTCAACATCAAGATCATCAATATGGACTCAAGCACGAAGGGGAATGCACCATATGTCTTTGACCATACTGTGTATGTGAGGTGAGGCGCATCTTTATTCATGCCGAGTACGTTTCCGAAGAAGGGAAGAGGAGTCGGGCCAGGCGGGAGTGGTGGTCCACCATGGCGTACTGGTGCCCGCGACTGTCTGAGATCTTGATGGCCAGTAGCACCACCGTGAGTCCAAGCATCGCGACGATCATAGTGCTGGTCAACGGTGTGGTCTGAACCGAGGGAGAATGAGTGTCCATTTTTGATCAGTACGTTCCCATCTCATGGCGGCGAGTGTCGACAAAGTCCCAGATGGAGATTGGCGAACCATTGTCAATGGTAGTTTACCTGGCTTGGAACGCCAATAATCACGGTTGGAATCTGAATCGGCACAAGGTACTTGGCCGAGTCGCGACACCAACAGGTTCCATCAGCAAACGCTCTCCGTGCTACTCGTCCTCCGCCTTTCTCCACCACCCCAAGCTACGAAGCTGCAACACACTGGCATAAACCAGATTTTGTTATACTCTCATGAACTAGTGAACTATATGAAGGGGCAGAACATGCCGCCCGAGGTGGTTCCGTCGGGTCAGTCTTCTCTCTCTCCCCGCCTTTGTCGATCAGTCTTTGACGATCGATCGTGGTGATGCCAACAAAAAACAGAATCTCGACCAGAATATCCAGGGCAGGAAGCTCATCGGCCGGATGAGCGTCGTCGACTCGATCGAGATCTTGAAGGGCCGCGCGCTGGGCGATAACGAGTACTTGAAGGCGGCATTGTTGGGATGATGTATGGAGCTGGTGCGCCTCTTTCCCTCTCCTCTCCTCTTCCTTCTCCCGAATCACCGCGGGTTGAAACGACACCACGGCACAGCTCCAAGCATTTTTACTCGTCTCGGACGACATAATGGACCAGTCGATCACCTGCCGCGGACAGCTGTGCTAGTACCGCGTCGAAGGTTGGCAACATCGCCGTCAATCACTCGTGCATGTTCGAGGATGCCATTTATCATTTGCTCAAGAAGCTCTTCCGGGTGGGGTCGTATTACGTGCACCTGTTCGAGCATTTCCACAAGGTACGTATGGGTTCCCGAGATAAAGGATCACGTCAACCCGAGTAAATTTTCGCTGACAAGGTGCCTTTTGGTTTCTCATCTGGACAGTGTCTGACCCGCGGTTGACCCTCCTGGGTCGATAGACGTGCGTTCATCATGCAACACAAGGCGTCCTACTACGGCTTCTACTTCTCGATCGCGGGGCAGACGGCTCACCCGTACGACATTTCTCTCTCCATGTCCCTCCCGTTGAGCAAGTAGTTCCAGACTCAGGGCGACTATCTCAACTTTGCGAGCACTCCAGTGGAGATCGGCAAGATCGGGACCGACATTGTGGGTAACAAGTGTTCTGGATGCATCAATGTCACCCGGAACAGCGGTGTTGAATGACAACTTTAGACGCAAAGATGCAGTGAAGGCGACAAAGGTCAGGCAAGTATACGGGACGGCCGGGTTGAGGAGCGGTACCGGACGTACGAGGGGGACGTCAAGGCCCGCTTGAATGCCATGATCGCGGCGATACCCGAGCCGAAGAGGGGTGGACGGAGTGTTGAGGCGGGTGGTGTTTCACGACAATTTTGGACAAGCTTTACAAGCATAGAGTGTAACTATCATATCACCTAGAGTGCAAAAAACAAGGTAAATTGGATCTAACGCTTCAACAACAGCAGTTACACTCTTCGGAGTTAAATTATAGGTGGAGAGTACACTAATACACCTCCCTCTCATTTTTTCCGGTTTTATTTATTTTATTCTAAGGTTACAGAGAACTTCCGACGTTTTGCACCTCCGCTGCAAAAGTTGTGACACTTCGGGTCACACAACTGGTGGCAACGGGTTCTCAAATGTTCAATCTCAGCGCGTCACGGCAGGCACGGCACAGTGATGCTCTCGCAATAACAACTTGACAGAGTAGAGACGGAAAGTAATGTATTAAGATTGAAAGTAATTTACACTAGGATCAAACACAAATGGAGGATACAATTCTGAGTCTCTGTCAGAATTGGATCCACTGGGGCTGGGGCACTGTTGTAATTGGTGATGTGTTGCCAGCAGTGTGAAAATGGTGTGAGTAAAGAAAGTAGCAGGCAGAGCCAGCCACCCATGCTGAAGAGGAGATTGAATCTCATCATGTTCATGCTTGAGCATGACAATTCCTCTTCTCTAAAATGTGATATACTTGCACTACATGAGCATCCAGCAAGTGTCTTGCTCTTATAATTGGCACAGAGATCCCTCATGTGTTACTCCATAATCTCCAGGCATCATTTTGCAAATTCAAAGGTAGGACCTCTTGGATTTGGGGATGATCTGGTCCCTATTTTTGGATATCTCATGATTGTCTACTGGATTGCAAGCACAACAGCATTCCACTTATACCCAAATTTTGTTCCTCAGCTAAACTAGATATTAAAGCATCTCTGAGAATTTTTTCAAGTTTGTAGAGTAAGACAAATGTAGTGTTTTAAGTGCATTTTCAAAATTTGCACTCAAGGTACCAGTTGCACTTTAGATGATATGATAGTAATGACTGTTGTCTTGAGGTCCCATACCTATCAGTGCTTGGGAGGATGATAACACCACTGAAACAGTCAGTCCCTGCCACTATGCCACCATGACAAAGGTTAGTCTGAGTCAGCATGAAGATTATGCAAATGGTGCATGAGGTACATGGGAATAAAACACCTTAGAGGTCTGGAATAACATCATCAAGGCTAATGCAATCCCCCTTGATGATATAAATGGCCAATGTACTACAGTATAGTCCAGTTACATTTTTCATATAGACAATGTTACAGTTGTCCATTTTTATTCCAGTCTTTTCCTCATTGTCTTCTGCTATGAACATTCTTTTCCATTCTCCTATACTGATTTCTTCTATTTCCTAGTAATCTTCTATCCAGATGATGTAATGGTATATTCCTTTGTCTGATTACCTCATGGACAACTTCCTCCTACAACATTTCTCTTATAATGTTGCATGTTCTGATCTCCTCATCATTACTAAGCATTTACTTTGCTGGTTCAAGTCCAGCCTTCTTGATTAGTCAACCACCTTTATTTCATCTTGGTCTATGTAGTGGCAGGTCCCAGTTTCTTATTGTTTGCCTAATTCTTTTGTCTCCACTTAAATTGTATTATAGGAACTAGCTAGATCACATCCTATACTCTCTAGCTAGTTCTATGTTAATTTAACACACTACTTTGCTTTCTCCTGTGTTCAGCCTCTGATTACTTTCTTGTGTGATGTTGTATCTCTTCATGAGTACCTCTCTACATCAAGGACCAATGAAGAAGTCTTGTCCAAGCACAAAAATGGCTCAATATTATGGACAAGACTCTTGGAGAGCCCTGGACCCCTATAGCCTGTCTAAATACACCATCCTGACAAGTAGACTATCAGATCTAATGTAATCATACTAAACATTTCACTGCATTTCTGAGTGGTCAACAGTTGTCAATTGCCTACATATATTATTTCATTTCTTTAATCAGTTCACAAGTACAAAATGTAAGTCAGACCAAAACATAAGTTAAATCTTTTTTCTGACTTCAGGAAAGCAGTTGCCCATCCACAATATTGTAGTGAAAGTGAGCAAGAAATGAGAGGGTAGTTCTTATGCAAATAGTCCTTTCAGTGAATACCAAGTGCATTGAGTGATCTGAGGGAGCTCCAACCACTGTTATCAATATAGAGAAATACAAAGGAGTATCCAATCTGCACTAACCATGCACAATTCCATGTTGTCAACAGTAGTAGGATGCAATGTAACATGAATAGAATTAATGGACCTAATCAACATTGTGGACAAAGAGATGTTCCTCTACAGCAAAGTCCAGTTGACCATTTGTGACCATACTTGCAGACCATAAATGTTGAACAAAGATGTCAGGTCAAGTAGCATACCTTGCAACTAAAGCCCAGAAAAAGTGAATGTCTTCTGTCATGATGTTCTTGAGTTTGTGAGGACCAAAGTGACAATGCTTGAGAATGATCATGTCATTGTGCAGTAAAATATGCTTGTAACCATTCCCACAACAGAATCAACACCATGATTAGGCAGAAGGTAAATGTTCTGAGTACACCAATAAATCATATGTGCATAGTTGAGAAGAGCACCCATCACAATTGAAAAGGGGTTGAAAGTATGCTGTTTAATACCCAGGAGGTTGAACTCCAAGCAACATGTCACAATGCAAACATTGAACAACTGATAGTGGAGGAAGATGACCCCATCATAGAATGGTATGAGGATGAGAACAGACTAGTGGCACCTGGTAAGGAGGACACTGCCATAATTATTGCTGTTGCCCAAGGGAAGTGATGAAGATAAGGTGCACATGGCAATGCAAAACAACACAGACCACAAAAATGTGTGACACATGGGACTCAGTTTTGTGCACATCCAGGATGAGAATGCATGTGTGAGTTTGTATTATATATAACAACTCACTTAAGGTGTTGGCAGACCACTTCAATGCTCCTTACACTCCTCAATCACAAGCTCTGATAGAGTAGTTTGGGGAGGAGGGATTAATATGGAACACAGACATCAAGGGGACTGAAAGAACTTAAATGTAAAGTCTGAGTCACAGCTTGGAGAATGTGTGACATAGGCAACTTCTGGATTTGAAAGCCTGTAAACCTTTGAGGCAATCTGTTGACATGCAAGGCAAGCAGCAATCCAAATAGCAATCCATCAACAAATATGGGGCATCATGACCTTGCTATTTCCAGGATTTATCACTTTGAAAGCCTGTCCCTCAGTGATAAATGGGTTAAAGGTTTTCTTGTGATGTCAATGCAGTTTATATTTCAACACAGCAGACTAACATATAACAGTAGTGACAATCAGCTCCCAAGGGAGCCCTGAGAGTTGGTCTGCAAAAATGGCATCAGAGCCATACATTTCTGCTAATTTGAACTCCAAAATAAGGTCATTTATAGCTGTTTGAATAATGGTTCACTGGTGGAAAGACCCTGCCATAGAGGCTTGAATTGCCATTGTGCATATGAACATGGTATTTTTGCTATTTGGCATCTTTGGATAAGCCTCTCATTCATGATCCAGGGATTCTTGATGGAATGGTTGTATAGATTGGAATACTTCATCTCCTTTGGTGTGGAATATGCTGTCATTTGTGGCTGTCTACTCTTCCATTGGCCACTTGTAAGCCACCATGTTCTCAGTCATTCTGTCACATTCCATTCATCTGACACCATAAGTGCCTCCTCTAGCCATTTCTGCTCATGTCTGCTTATTCTCCACCTAATTATCCTTGAAGTTCCATTCTGGAGTTCATCCTCTGATTGAACTTGCTTGGTAGTGCATGGACCCTTGTCTCTTTTTGTATAACATTGTTCTTTGGCCCTTATCCATTCATCACAAGCTTGTTTGACATCCTTGATCCTTACACTTATTTTTGAATTGGTCTGTGTTCTATTTTCATACCTCTGAACCTTACTCTGATTGTATTTAAGGACTTCCTGCACTCTCCTGCACTCTCCTTAGTATGAATATCAATTAAGTCTCCTCTCCTACTCCTATCTGACTATACTCTGCTTCTTGTCTCCTCACCTTCTTATCTTCCACTTTCTCTTGAACCTTTGCTCATTCCTCCAATCTCTGTTAGAGGACAGACCTATGCAAGGGTGCAACACACAAGTCCTGCACCAGCCCCTAAGTCCCTTCTGCTCCACCTTCATTCAGACCTCTGGTTCATCTTTTGCTCACCTTCCTCTAGCCTCAAACTCCAATCAGACTTGAGACCAGAGATACTGGACTTGATATATTCTGACTTGTTATCAGTGACTCCTGCCTTCAGATCCCATACTTGCTTTCATGGATATTTGTTTTTACTGCCCTAGTTTTATGATGAGCATCAGGTTGATGATCAAGCAGGTAGCTCTTTAATCATTATTTGCAGTGCAATTGAGTTTAGCACACCATTGGATCAGTGGATCTATCAACATCAGTCTTGAGTCATATCATAATCTCTCCATGCCACTAATCTGCCTGTTTAGCTGGAATGACTTCAGTAACAGTAAGCCCCACTTCTCAGTTTGTATATTAGATCCATTCTTGCTGAACAGCTA
The DNA here is from genome assembly GCA_038089195.1 of Brasilioporus rufonigricans. Classification (NCBI taxonomy): domain Eukaryota; kingdom Fungi; phylum Basidiomycota; class Agaricomycetes; order Boletales; family Boletaceae; genus Brasilioporus; species Brasilioporus rufonigricans. The sequence continues at coordinate 4,080 of JBBPKJ010000692.1, read as the reverse complement.
TTTGATCTTAGATGGCAATGTGCATTGCTATAGGAAGCTCATCAACAAATTTCATGATTTTCATGTAAGTTTGTGGAGCATTATGTGGCATTTTATGAGCAACATAGATTGATGATGTGGAAGGACTCTCATCTGGTGCATGGTCTGTTATTACTTGTCACTATCAGATATTGGATCATATTGGTACTAAATGAGTTTGTGATTGCAGCCTTCTTCCAACATGCTGTAACCACTTGATATAGACATGGCAAATATCAAGGTGTTTAGGTTGAATGGAACATGTATTTTACTACTTATGCATCCAGCAGTGACTGCTGGAGTCTTCATGTACAGTAAGTTATGCTATTGCATCTAAAGGTGGACCTTGTTCACCAGATGGATCTAAGCCATGTGTTATGATCTCCTTGTACCTGTATTATCCATTATGAAGCTGTCACAATAACCATCCAAGTCCCCTTTAAAGGAGTGTCTGTGCATGCAAGGAATATTATATTTTGCCATCACAACTACTGCAAACATTCTACCAACAGTTCAAACATCCCAACTTGAAGCCTTATTCCCTATCACATATTCATCATTCTTGTCAAACAGGTCTTTTCTTTCCTTGGTGCTGATAGTATGATCATATTCTTTTTGGAGCTCTCATCACTGAATATATGTAGTTATGATAGGTATAACTGCCAACCCAGATAAGTCATGAATCAGTGGTGATGTATGCATGATCAAGCTTACATGGTTGTGGCAGCCATTACTGTGAGGTACCACATAATCCTTTGTTAGAGCTGAATCATGAGGACTGAACAGCTCTGATAAATTTCAGCACATTTGTGTCATACATGGCTATGAGATTGCTCCTTGGACTTCATACATTGCATCTAAGATATGGACAACAATGGAATTAGGTGAATATAACTAAATTGTAAGCAGCCATGCATTGGATGGAGATGACAGCATACTGACAAGCCAACTCCCAAACCAAATTTCAATAGTTGGATAGCCATCTGCTGACATTTTGCAGAACAAGCACACAAGGTGCTGAACTATATGCCATTTCCATGTCCAGCATCACTTTTTTTCTATATATGTTATTTTAGACCTATCAAGTATCTTTTCCCTTGGAATCTAGTTTATTTATGACTATATTAATGGATCATTAAATATCAACTCATCACTTTATTGATCTGTGGCCTCTTGCTCTCTTTTGCCTGCTGGCATCTGCTGGATCATCTATTGCAAGGTTGGGGGCAATGGGAAAGTGGGCAAAGATCATTGTTATTGTTATTCACCTTTACACTAGTCTCTTTGTTGTCATCTTCTGCTATGAACACACTTTTCCTTTCATATTCACATCCTTCTTCTATTTCCTTGTCATCTTCTACCAAAACAACATTATGGTTTACTCTTTTAACTGACTCTCTATTGGACATTCACCTTCTACAACATTTCTCTCATTGTGTTGCATGTTCTGATCTCTTCACCAATACCTTCTATTTCTTTGCTTACTTAACTCTTGGTCAGTATGGTGGCAGATCCATGTTTTCTGTTGTTTATTCCTTTCTATCTCTGCTTGTATTCACACATAAAAACTAGCTAGCCCATCTCCTGTATCATATAGCTAGTTTGATGTTTATCAAATACACTACTTTGCTCCCTATTACATCTACCTGGTGATAGATGTTTCCTTGAAAGACCTGGGTTCTTAGTTCAAAGGTTCTAGCTGTAGATTATACTGGGAAAGTACTTGGTCTAGACAAGTACATGATCACTTGGTTCAAAGGGTTCGATAATATCTCTCACTCAAGAGTAGAAAGGAGTCTCTTATCCAAGGAGTATGATTCGAGGAGATCTAGACTAGAGTTACAGGGTATGATACAAAGAGTTTATATATCCTAAGTATGGATTGAGGGCAGGCATATTGGTAAGCAAAGAATAAGCACATGGAGTCAGTGATGAACAATCAGTGACTAAATAAAATAGATTAATTCACTGATTAGTAAGACAACTTGACTAAGAGAGAAAGCATGACTTGAATGTGCAGAATAAAGTACTTAGCCAAGGGTAAAGATAAAGCAAATAGTAATCATAACATAACCCCCGTTTTATGCTTGAACACTGAGTCAAGCTTTCACAAATCAAGATAGTGGTCCATTGGAGAGCCAGTCATGTGGGCATATGTGGTATTGTTATAAATGTTATCTCCTGGGGATGGAGATCAAGGGACAGGAGGATGTCTTCTAGTGGAAATTTGTACTGTGAGTGGTCGATGAGGAGGTCTCATTGGTCTAGGAGAAGTGCTCCTCCTGGAATAATAGGATGGCGGTCGAGAGTGGGAATGGTTAGAGGAACTGGAACTGGAAGGTGGTGGTTCATTGCATCGTTGAGCAAAACAACATCCTTGAGTATGTCCAGGTCACCAGTTGAGACAATTAGGGCATTGGTAAGTGGGGCACTGGAGGTGAGTGTGTCCAAGGCGATGACACTGGTAACAAGTTTCTGGGTAGTGAGAGTGATTGGGGGGTAAAGGTTGATTTCATCCAGTGACATGCCAAGCATACTCAGTTCGTTCTAGTATTCTGAGTTCTTTGGCATCAAGGGGAGATGAAGAGGCAGATGGAGGGAATGCGATAGGTAGGGCTACAGGAGAGTGGGCTTCTCTGCCTAACTCTCATAGGTATCAGTCTGGGTCTACTAGGAACTCCCCCATTTCTAGTTGGTGAGCAAGGGGGGTGAGAGAAGCGGTGAGGTTGGAATGGACATTAGCAATGACAGTGGATAGAAAGGCATATCCTAGGTCATGGGATTGAGGATTTCCCACGGAGAGTTGATGGAGTTGGAGGAATGCTTCATAGAGGGCAAGTAGGGGAGATCCTATATCCAATTGGGATGTAATGGGGATGGCAAGGTGAGTGTCTTGAGTGTAGGCAAGAAGTCGGTCAGCATAGATCTTGCTGGGTAATTTGGAGCATACATGGTGGGCATAGATGGGTAGATCTACTGATTTTATGGGGGAATTAGATTGAGATCATTCTTTGAAGAGGGGTAGGTGAATGGTGGTGACACTCCATCCAGGAATGGCCTGGGTGGAAGACATTGTGATAGAAGACTTGGTATTGGAGAGGCCATACTTTTGTACAAAGGTTAATGGTTTAGAAATCTTGAATGAAAAGCAATGAGAATTACTACAAGGATGAATCCAAGAATTTCAAAAAGGAGAATGAGAGCAAGAAGTTGAAGAAAGTGGTCTTGTTTTTGCAGCATGCAGGGGGATGCTCATGTAGAGGCTCCTTGTCCTGAGGGTTTTTGGAGGGAAGATGGCGGGAAGTCATTTCTTATAGTCCTCTAAAGCAGACTTAGAATGTTTCAGATTTGCTTCTGGTTCCCATGAGTCATTTGTGGCAGCATATCCTTTCCATCAGACCAGGAAGCAGAATCCTGTCAGTGTTTTCCTGTGCTTCAGAATTCATTCGACTTTGAATTTTTCATTTCTGTCAATGAGATCTGGTGGTGGTTTTGGAAAGTTCTGTTCATGGACTTCATTTTCTCTATATGGGGTTAGAAGGAAGGCATGGAAGATTGGGTGGATTTTGTTCCATGTAATGGGAAGGCGAAGTTGATAAGTGATTGGGGATAGAACTTTTGTGATAGTGAAGGATCTTTCCCTTTTTGGTGCAAATTTTGGACTTGGGTTTGAGTGTTTGAGGTTTCGGGCTTCTAGCCATACTTTCTGTCTGAGGTGAAAGGGGGTAAATGGTTTTCTTATCCAGGATAACATAGTTTGTCAGGCGAGATGATGGGAAGCCAAGGCTTTATTTCTTGTGGCAGTGAGGGCTTTAATGCAGGTTTCTGCAGCAGGTACATTAGATGAGATAAGGACTGATGGGAAGGGGTGGGGTTTATATCCCATCATGAGGGAGAATGGAGATTGGCTGGTGATGGAGTGGGGTTGGTGATTGTGCATGAATTCTGCCATGGGAATATGTTCTGTCCAGGTAGAGGATTGATCTCCACAGAAGATCCAAAGGTAAGTTTTAATTTCTTGGTTGACTCTCTCTGTTTCTCCATCAGTCTGTGGATGGTAGG
>JBBPKJ010000691.1:0-18424 GCA_038089195.1 Brasilioporus rufonigricans | reverse complement strand
GAGCGGGTTTACGGCGCTCGTGATTACGCTCGACACCATGACCATTGGGTGGCGTCCCCACGATATCGAGACCGCGTTTCGTCCCTTCATCTATGGGGTTGGCATTCAAGTTGGGACGTCTGATCCTGTGTTCATGAAGCGATTCGGTCTCGAACCGCGCCAAGGCCAATCTACTCCGTTCCTGTTCGAGCCTTCAAAGATCAGAGAAGCGGCTTTAAAGGGTGACGAACGCGCGGCAAGGGAGATGCTGTTAGGGAAGGAATGGGTCGCGGAGGCGAATCTTGGCGTGTTCAGGGCGTGGGAGGACTTGAAGTTCATTAGGGACAACTGGGATGGGCCCATCATGCTAAAAGGCATCCAGCACGTTTCGGTGAGTAGTACTCGGGCTAAACCATCACTAACCATGTCGATAGATGACTTGTCTGCTTTCGGATGCGCAGGATGCAGAGAAAGCGATTTCAATGGGGGTTCAAGGAATCATTGTCTCAAACCACGGTCAGGTGCCCGTATATCTGCTTAGCCTTGACCGACCTGCACTTTGAAGGTGGTCGCCAAGTCGACGGCACGATTGGCTCCATGGACGCACTTGACCAGATCATGCGCTCGAGCAGAGTTCGCGCTGCACAACAATCCGGAAAACTCACCATCCTTTTCGACTCTGGAATCCGCACAGGAAGTGACATCATCAAGGCCCTCGCGATGGGCGCTCAAGGTGTCCTGAGTTAGTCTTGTCATATTTGATCTCTGCTCGTGCAATTTTCATGCTATGATTATCTAGTTGGACGACCGTTCATGTATGGCCTTGCGATTGCTGGACAGGAAGGTGTCGAGCAGATCTTGAGGCAGACCATTTGTGATTTGCATATTTCGATGGGTCTCACTGGATATGGCGATGTCAACGAGATCATCGGCAAGAGGGACGAAGTATTGTTGAGGTTAGAGTAGTCACCCGAGTTTATGCAGATTCATGCAGCAGGTTGGCAGCGGTGACGATGCCGGCGATCAAGTGAGGTTTGTTCTGCATTTTAGATTAGTGAACACGTGAAGAAAAGGATGATCTCTTGTGAACGACTTGAGCATGAGGTGTTGAGAATTAATATCACGTTTTGTACGAGGTTTGATCCAGATCGAGGTAGATCGACGAGCATGAAGCAAAATGGTATCATGCATTTTCTGTCAATTAACTCATAAACCTTTCCCCTAGTTGCTGTTGTGGTAACATCGACGTTGCTACGACATGTCCGGGAGTTTCTGTCAGTCGTGTTCCCGAACCATGGGGTGCAACAGATGGGTTAGGAAGGAGTCGACTGTATTGACAAAGTCAAACTATAGATAAACCAAATTTAACGAGTCACTAGTAGGTACAAGTCTGACATCCATCACCAAGTAAATATGACGTGAGCTACAAGCACTTGGCTTAAATATGGTCAATTTTATGGTACGACTTGAGTATTTGTGCCCGAGGAACCGCACACGCCCTTCACGTCTACTGAGTTGCTGACAGTGATAGTGCAGACTATGCACCACATGGCGAGCTAGACGCAACGGGAAGGTCAAAGGCCTCCACCACAATCTCACCTTCCATCGCGCCCTGACGCCAGTGAACACGGCTCAACTCTGCATGGTTGAGCAGCCACCGAGGGTCGACGTGCAAGGTCGAAGCCAACGACTTGATGCTGAGCATCACGCGGCACACCGATACAATCGTTAACGTGACAAATGTGACGCTAATTTGAGAATATGCTGAGTGAGTGTTTTGATGAACGATGATTCGAACGTACCCCCCATTAAACGCGGTTTCATAGACCTTTTTGGTAGAGAGTGGTTACATAAATCCTGTGCAGCTTATTCGTGTAGCGATCACTTACTAGAATCTGAGAAGGATTGGTCCTCATGATCCCAATCACGACGAACAGGAGCGATGCTGACATCCATTACTTGGCAAATGATGTCGTTACGGAGACAACGACTTACCCAATCCAGATGCATAGATAAGCATTCCCCTGTATATGGTCAGAGTTCTGGAACAGAAATTATGATCAAGTTCACTCACTCCTTCATGAACCGCCAAAGAAAGGTGTCTGTTTTCAGGTATTTAGGACTCGTCACGAAGCGGTAGACTTTAAGCGCAAATGCCATGCTGTGGAACAACAACAGTGGGACAAATGGCCATGCAATTATGGATGTGGGGGAATATGGTGCACGACCTCGAGGTATACCATGTCGAACACTGTGCCAAAGCAAGCCCGTAAGCAGTGCGGAGGCTAGGATGCTAATTATATAAGCCTGGATAGCGATGCTCCTGACAATTCGGCTATGAGGGAACATATGCCACACACGTATTGTGATAGTGACTTATTAATTTAGGTTTAGATATGAGAGCTGAGTGTTGTGAAAAAGAGTCAACACACCTTGACAAAGAGCTACGGAAGCCATTGCAATGACATAGTAAAAAAGAACTCCCCGTATGGCGCTGAGGGCGTAATAAGCGGATGGAGACGCTCAGTACGTGGTGACACTTACGGCTGAGGGAAGGTGTAGTTAGCACGAGACCAGTATCGATACTGGGGGAGGCTACTAACCAGAACCTTGGTAGTGACTACCCCGTCATGGTCAGTGAACCCCACGGCCGACCAGTTATTGTCTCACCAAGGATGGAAACCCTGAAGGAACAAGTCGTTGTCGGCAAAGCAACGACAATCAGCACAGAATTTACCTACACTGCTTGCATGAAACCCAAGTATCGTATCTGGTAATATTGGTCAATCGACAGTAGGTCCTACGTACCAACCACACCTACACAGAAATATATTCCCCTGGAGAATGTCCATGGGCCACTCCAAAAATTCTTCACCTGTATGTTCATGTAGAATGGATAGGGGGAGCCAACAATATGCCTCACCTCATCGGCTAAGTTAATTGTATGATCGTAGAACAAGAGCGTTGTGGACGCAATCACTGTCCAACCCGACAGTTGCAACCCGACATCGATGAGTATCGTCTCACTCATGAGGGTCCAAGACTTTGTTGTGGAGAGCCGAGTCAAACCACGTAAGGCAGGTGTGTCAAGAGACGACTCGGAATTATACAGCAGACAGCACTGCCCCCTCATAGCAACAAGAATTGATGGACTAAATCTGGTCTTTAATGGAGGTTGAATGCTGAGCATGCATGATCATCAAAGGAAGCTGATCTCATCTGGCCACCCGACCTCCGAAGTATGATACCGTAGCAATAAACCATGATAACATGCTTCTTGTGCCAGTGGGAACGCTCCAAGTGGTCGGATAGAGTGTGAGAACATACCGAGTACTACTCTGAGCACTTAGTCTGCCTATGACTTCCACCATGTCCTCCAAGTCATAAAATATTTTAAACCACCAAGAAATCATATGTACAATAGACCATAAAGAACTGCACGTAAACCCTGACTGTAGACCTGTGCTAGATATATGGAGGAAGGCAGTCAAAGCTGAACGCTGAGCTTTTGAGTCTTCCCAGGAATGTGATCAGAAAACAGTGCAAGCCTGAGACTGTACTTAAGCAGACGGTTTGGTGGCCTCATGCACAATATAGAAAGCTAGACAACCCCGCTCCCGAAGGCGTTTCTCAAATAGGTCCCTGTGTCCGTCGATCGCCTTGAGGTCCCACAGCCGACAGATGAGAATTGTAAGTCTACCCTGTGGAAGAAGTGGTCAAAGTCACGCCTTGATTCCGCGGAGATTGGATTTGAAACTTATCAGTAGCGTTGAGAACGGGTATTCCATCAATCCAACGTGGTGATATTGATCAGCCTCAGGCCAGCAGGCACAGCATGCAAAAGGTACTGTACTAAAATGTCACCGTCGTCTATTGAATCGTAGCGGCGCCGAGCCGCCAATCCCCAACTCTGGATCGACTGAAACACAGATAAAGAGAAACCAACAGGATCGGCAACAAACACAGGTGTTCGAGGGGTGCATAGTACAGTGGCAACAGGTTGCCCATAAGTAAATTCGAAATAGGATACTACCAAAGAGAGACGATCTAGGACACAATCATTCAGCAGCGTGATATGATCGCACTGACGCGACAGCTCATCAAATTGTAAATTAGCCACCCTAGAGCAACTCTGAAGAAAATAAGATACCAAGGTGGTAACAAGAATTTTTCGACTGAGCAACAGCAATTGACAGGGGAGATAACAAGGTCACGAGGACAGTAGCAGGCAAGGAATTCAGGTTGTGCTCGGTTCTCGTGCATAAAAATAACCACGGAGGCACATGCTGAGCAGGTACTTACATCACGGTGACAACAAGATCACCAGGAGAGTCAGAGGAAGAGCACGAGCGACCATTCTTGCCCGTGGCACAGGGCAACCGCACAGTTTTATTACCAAGCATTTCCCACGTGCAACCTTGTAGGTAGCCACAAAATTCAGCCCAAGAAGAACCCTCCCTCGTGACTTTCGTGGGAGTCGGGAATGGGCAAGTAAACCAGTTCACGGGACATCCCCCCGCGATTAGCAATCCACGCATGCTCAGCCTCGGAGGTCTGTTCCTGTCCTCGGTAATGAGACATCGACATGGAGCAGTAAAGATGGGGAAGAGCAGATATCAGTGGCGCAATCTACGAGGATAGAAGCAATCTCCTCGTTCATATGATCATGTTCATATCTCCGAGTCGCCCGCGACTGTTATTTCAGCCACCTGCCTACGGCCAGACACCCTCGTCCCTATTGGCACGATTGCGTGGCGCACGCGTTTACAAAAGTTTCGGAATTTCGGAATTTGGTTTCATCTGCGTCAACATCCCTTAAAATAATATGCGACGCGTGAAGATCTGAAGTGAAGTGAACACTGCCAGGCTGAGACTCTGGCTCGTTCACTCTACTTCGATTGCAACGCTTCAAGACCGCACGGTCACAGACTGATTGTCATGCTAGTGACAGGTCCCAGGGTCAGCGAATCCGGGAAGTTTTCGCCGCATCAAGCGAGTGGTCCATTCGCGTCATCGGCAATTAGTGGGTAGTAGCTGACGTTTTTATGATCTATCAGCAGCGGGGCGATAGAACTCACACACACCCTTTCAAAGCGAGTGACGACGCGACATCCTTTACCAGGTTAAATTTAACAGCCCAACGCAATACATAGGAGCTGTCCAATATGACAGTCCCTCCTCCACTTCCTGATAAATGGACCAAGTTCTTGTTCGATATCTATACACAGGCCCAGCCACTAGTTTTGGGTACGGTCAACGTCAAAGAGATCGAAGAGAAAGCAAGAGATGCCATGAAGGACAATTTATGTATGTTTCTCGGAACAAACTCACATACCCTCTTGATGGCTGATCAGGACGATGGTCTATGTTGGCATCGACAGCGGCATACATGTACACATTTGGGAGTGCAGGGACGTGGTCGACGGATGTTGCCAACAAAAGGGCACTGGAAAATTGGAAGATCGTCCCTAGAATACTCGTCGGTGCCACGAATCGAAGTTTAGAAGTGCGTATGCGTGGTCTGGAGACATGGCACGCACTCACGCATGATACCAGACCACGATCTTTGGCATCAAGTACCCAGTCCCACTGTTCGTTGCGCCTGTTGGCGTGCAGGGCATTCTCCATGCAGACGGCGAACTCGCAAGTGCACGTGCAGCCGGGAACGTCGGGGTCCCTTACATTATGAGTACTGCGTCTTCCCGATCCATCGAAGACGTGGCTGCGGCCAACGGTCCGAATGGCCACAGATGGTACCAACTTTATTGGTGAATCCATTCTTAGCCCGTGGTCGCCTCGGCGAATCACTCACTTCTGCTTGGGCATGTCTAGGCCCCGGACCGCAGAAGTAACCCTCTCGTTACTGAAACGGGCGAAAGCGAGCGGGTTTACGGCGCTCGTGATTACGCTCGACACCATGATTCTCGGGTGGCGCCCTCACGATCTCGAAACTGCGTATTTTCCTTTCGCTCACGGGGCTGGCATTCAAGTCGGAACGTCTGATCCCGTGTTCATGAAGCGATTCGGTCTCGAACCGCAACAAGGCCAGTCCATCCAGTTCCCGTTCGAGCCTGCAAAGATCAGGGAAGCAGCTTTGGAAAGGGGTGACGAACGCGCGGCAAGGGAGATGCTGTTGGCGAAAGAATGGCTCGGAGAGGTGAATCCGGGCGTGTTCCGGACGTGGGAGGACTTGAAGTTCGTTCAGAACAACTGGGATGGACCTATCGTGTTGAAAGGCATCCAGCGCGTTTCGGTAAGTAGTCTTCGGGGTGAACCATTGTCGACTCCGTCGATGGATAACCTGTTTGTCTAGGACGCAGAGAAGGCAATCGCAATGGGGATTCAGGGAATCATAGTTTCGAACCACGGTCGAGGTGTCCATGCATCTGCTAAACCATGACTGACGTGCATCTTAAAGGTGGCCGCCAAATCGACGGCGCGATTGGCTCCATGGACGCGCTTGGCCTGATCATGCGCTCGAGCAGAGTTCGCGCTGCACAACAATCCGGAAAACTCACCATCCTTTTCGACTCTGGAATACGCACAGGAAGTGACATCATCAAGGCCCTCGCTATGGGTGCTCAAGGTGTCCTGGGTCAGTCTTGTCATATTTTGATCTCTGCTCGCGCAATTTTCATGTTATGACCATCTAGTTGGACGACCATTCATGTATGGCCTTGCGATCGCTGGACAAGAAGGCGTCGAGCAGATCTTGAGGCAGATCATTTGTGATTTACATATTTCGATGGGTCTCACTGGATATGGCGATGTCAACGAGATCATTGGCAAGAGGGACGAAATATTGATGAGGTTGGAGTACAAGTTGTAGTCGCCCGAGTTTATGCAGATTCATGCAGCGGGTCTGCAACTCATCTCTTGTGAATGATTGAACATGAGATCTTGAAAATTAATATCACGTCTTACTGTGCGAGGTTTGATCCCGATCAAACCTCGTACAGTAAGACGTGATATGGGTCCCGATCAAGGTCGATGCAGATGGACGAGCATGTGACAAAAGGGTATCATGTCCTTCACGTCATTTCCTGTAATAAACTTTTCCCCTAGTTCCATAGTAACCACAACGTCACTACGACATGCCCGGGAGTTTCTCAAATAGGTCCCTGTGACCTTTGATCATCTCGAGGTCCCACAGCCAATAGTTCGGAATTGTAGATCTCAACCTGTTCACTCCGTGAACGGAGCAGTCAAAGCAATGTCCCGATTCTGTCGAGAATCGGTTTGACTTACCAACGGCATTGGCGATGCGTTGATTACAGGTGTTCTATCAATCCAAACTGGTGGTATTGATCAACCACACAACAAGCATAGCATGCAAATTGTACCACGTGAAAGGGAGATCACAGATCGCATTGGGGTCGTCTGAACAACGCTGTTTTTAGAATAGTATGACATGTGCGTGGGAAGCTGATGCGCAGCTGCTGGTGAAGGACTGAGGATAAATATCCGTCTTCCCACCAATCTTCGAGGGGCGTCAAATGGAGTCCTTTACAGGATGATAAGGAATCTGAACAAGGAAGCACGAAACAAACATAGAACTGAAACGTCAATCACCACCACTACCTTGCCATGCGGTGAGACTGACCCGCAATCAAAGGATACCAAACAGTTCCTTTCCCATGTTCTCTTCGAGGGATCTCGTGGAGGGATGCTTGTACTCCACTGACCTACCGAAATCGATCAATCGGAAGCTATTACGTCTGTGTTGGTGAGGAAAGTCGCATTTGCCTCCCTCTTCTAAAGGACTGCACGTGGGGTGTCGCTTTTGCATGAGGATGTTGCGCTCGGCGAACGACTCGTGCCGCCACCCTGCAGCGTGGAAGCGGAATAACAACGCAGCGCACTCGTGTCGATCGTCAATCGTCAACTTATCCACGCTGATCGGTTTACCGCAGTGTTCGATCAGCAAGATAGGGCTACGATACACATTATCGCCGTCTGAATCGGATGGGGTATCTGGCGTATAGTACCCGAAGAACTGTGGCACGAGCGCGCCGACGGGTGTTGGATCCACGAGGGGCGGGACGACGTTGTACCCCGTCCAGTGCTGGAAGAAGTGAGCGGGGAACTTGGAGTAGTTGTTTGCTTCTCGGTCGAGGTGCGGGTCCTCAGGAAATGATAACTTCGCTGCAACGCGAAACCTGGAGGTCCAGGGGACAGGTTTCTGCTTCTTTGCCCGATGCTTGCAGAGCGTCTCGGGGAAGGACGGGTTTTGCCATTGGACATTCAAATGAACTGGGGCAACTGGTCCTTCATATTCAATGTAACGGTTGATCACGGGGTCAGACACGCGTGCAAACTGTTGAAAGGGAGCATCTGCGAGTGAGGTCTCCCCTAGTGTAGTTGCAACTGCGACGTCTACCGTTTCCACGGGCACACGCTCCAGTCTCACCTTAACGAAACCGACGTAGCGCGGAGGAATCTGCACAGAGGACGATGAAGGTGAATGGTTGGAAGCAGCGTTCAGGTTCCCGGGTCCCTTGTACGTATTGGCTGCTTCGTTCAGTCGCTGTCTCCAGACTCCAGACTCCTTCATCTTATCAACTTCGATCTTGATCTGCTCGTCGAGGCAAGACTTGCAATATGTGCTGTCGCAAAAAATGTCCCGCGGAAGCTCTAACTCGGCCTCGTATACAATGGAGTGATTCCCTGTCCCAAGCCTCCCCTTTGGTGAAAGGTATAGGTGAGCTTCAGACACCTCGGTTGGCTTTCGAGGCCGTTTTGGGAGAAAGGCACGGATCGCGGGTTCTTGAGTCGGTCCCTCCATTTCCTGTGGAGGTATGAAGACTGTTTCTGGGATATTAACCGCTTCGTCCTCAGCAGCAGCGGTCGCTTTCGACCCAGGTTCCACCATGGTTTGGAATTCAGGTGGAAGGGAGAGGGTGTACGTGTGTATATGGTCTGCCTTGGAGGTCCAGGACTCTTCTGCACCCTCGCGGCACATGTTAGGGTCGGCGTGAACGAGTTTCCATGGATCATGCACATAAAGTTTCTTGGGAAGAAGGTGGATCGGTATCCGTCGCTGGAGAGGAAACGGAGAATACGGGCTCTCAAACGGAGGCAACGGCCATGGGGAGGGGTAATGACTAGGATGGAAAGGGGACTCCACGGGAATGCGTGATGTGAGTTGGCACAGGTCGACACCGTCCCTCAGGCTGGAGTCGGCGGTTTGGCCGCTAGGCTCATTTGGGGTGTTATCCAGGGCAGACTTGGCTGAGCTCTTGGTTACTCCATCAGTGTACGGTTCGATAGCCTGACTAGTAACCGGTTCGAATACATCGGGCATCTGAACATCCACCCTAGGTTCCCCTCCAGACACTTCTGAGGTCGTGGATTCGGTCTTTGCCCCCTTTTCGACGACGCCTGAATCTGCATGCACGCGACGCTCATAAGCCACGATAGCTAGAGCAGGGTCCCATGCTGGGATTTCCTTTGGATCTGATTCACGAGTTGCCCAGGCGATCTCGCTTTTGGCATGCTCAAGTTCACCAAATGACTCCATGACCTTGGTGAGCTTGCTTCCGGTAGAGACGGTCGCGGCACCCTCGATGCTGGGAATGCGACGGACAAAGTAAAAGTCATAGAGCGTAGCTCCCCACAGGTCGAGGCCATTTCCTGCCTGTTTTCCGTGGATTTGGGAAGGCAGGATGTGTTTACCGTTGGGGTCACGCGGCCAATGGCGGAATATGAAGCGATTTTTACCCTCTGGACACTTCATGAGTGATTTCATGGAAGGCGTGACAGAATGAAGATCGAGAAGGGGCGGACAGGGCTTGATGGCGTCTGCAGAACTGTACCATCGTCTATATGCGTCACTATGAGGTAGACAAGGGAAATAATGTCTTACGTTTCTGCTTTTACCATGCCTTTGTCATTGTCGAGGCAGTTGCAAATAGGGGCGTCTGTGACTAGAGGGAATTTGCGTCTGGCCTTGTCTGTGTTGAGAAAGCCACTTTTCATGAAGCTAAAGGCTAGAACTCTGTTGGCTATTTTTCAAGTTTGACGATCGTGTGGAACGAGGTCAAGTCTGGTCAGGGGCCCATATTTATTTGGCAGCGGCTTCAGATCCAAACAGTCGCCGTTTCCGTTTTGGGAAAACTCTTAAACCTCGCACAGCAAGACACGACTTGGGTGGGAGACCCTTTGGGCTTTGCAGTACCGACTTTAAAATGGACGTGGTCCCAGAGGATGGGGAATACTCGGGAACCTATGGTCAACGTTTGCGCGGCGGGGCCACAATTCCACAGGCCGTCAGCCCGCGACACTCTCGAACACTGCACCTTGGCAGTTCCGTCGCCAGGATGAAAAGCATCACGTGCGTGTTTTCGTGTCCTTGTGATGACACCGTTTCACCGTATTTTGTAGACCAGACACCGAACACGCCGAGATCGTGTCTCCCGTCCCTCGCCGGCATCTCTCGCACACTTCCGAGAGCCTCTCTTGGCTGAAAGCGGGCGCACTCTCTGACCTCGATCCACGAGGACGTTGTGTGTCGCCTCTTTCTGCCGCCTCGTCCACACCATCCGTTCTGACTGCGGGCTCGGGCAGGCGACTGAGCTTCAGCGTGCTTTTGGAACAGGAGAAACGAGCACGTGCCACAGCCCTGCGAAGGGCTCAAAGCAGCGATGGAGCAGACCAGGGTGCCGTCAGACGGTGGGTTCGTTGGATGCATAAGCAAAATATGAAGGCGTGGGTCGTGCCATGTGCAATCGCCGCCTCCACCTGCATCAAGTGGTGCATAGGTTTGGGGGATTACTCGGGTATGTTCCTGATCCATACACTACTTCATTCGTCGTATTGAATGTTATTTCATCTGGGCCATTCAGGCTACGCCACGCCTCCTATGTTCGGCGATTATGAAGCACAGCGACATTGGATGGAACTAACTATCCATCTCCCCATCCAGCAATGGTATCGTTATGACTTGCAGTACTGGGGTCTCGATTATCCTCCATTGACAGCTTACGTCTCCTGGATATGTGGAAAAATGTAAGTCACCAGATAACCGTTTGTATGCGATCCATCTTGGTTGACTTTCTTCAAGTGGTTCATGGATAGAACCTTCATGGTTCGCTCTAGATGCTTCACGCGGGATAGAAACCCAAGGAAACAAGTTATTCATGCGTGCAAGTGTGATTGTGCTCGACGCTCTCATATACCTACCGGCGTTGTATACCTTCACACGGATCTGGTATGCCAAACGCTCTTCAAGGACGCAGGTACGGCGTTCGTTCGTCATATATCTTCACAAGATTCACCTCAGCTATAGCATGCTGCGCTTGTCACCTTATTGTTTCATCCCGCGCTTCTGCTCATCGACTTTGGCCACTTCCAATATAATTCAGTGATGCTTGGTATGTAATCCCGTCATACCTACGATACAGTGTGATATAATCCAGCGATACTAGGATTTACATTGTTGGCAATCAATGCGTTTGCTGTCGGGCTCGACTTGGTTGGGGCGGTTCTCTTCGTGTTCAGCCTATGCTTCAAGCAAATGTCTCTTTATTATGCTCCCGCTGTTGGATCATATCTACTGGGAAAATGTATCTTCTTGGGATCCAGGAAAGGGTACGACGACTATTTTGTTGATCAAAAGAGGACGCTGACTGGACATTAGCCTTCAGTTATTCACCAGACTGGCGCTGGTCACCTCATTCTGTTTCATTATCCTCTTTGCGCCATTCCTTCCTCCATTCTCCCCCATATCCACTCTCAAAGCCTCAATAACACGTATCTTTCCATTCTCCCGTGGCCTATTTGAGGACAAGGTTGCGAACTTTTGGTGTTTCACAAATGTCACCATCATCAAATGGAAGCGTTTATTTGAGGGGAGGGAGTCATTGCTCATCAATGGCGCTGCGGCCTTGACAGCTCTTGGATTTTTACCTGCTGCCCTCGGACTTCTGTGGGGGTGTTACAAGACGTCACCCTCGCCTCCAGCAGATCGGGGTTCCCGAGCGTCGACGCCAACCCTGCCCTTACTCCCGTACGCCTTATTGACAACCTCGATGTCGTTTTTCCTCTTTTCGTTCCAAGTTCACGAGAAATCTATCTTGTTGCCTCTCCTCCCTCTTACACTCCTTCTCTCCGCTGCGTCGCCCGGTGAGGAAATGTTTGCCTGGGGTGCTCTTGGGAACGTCGTCGGCGTCTTCAGGTCAGGCTGATTCGTATTTCTCTACCTGATAAACCTCACGAACGTCATCACAGCATGTGGCCATTGCTTAAAAAGGATGGCCTAGGCGTACAATATCTCGCAATGCTCTTACTCTGGTGTCGATTGATAGGGTACAATCCCTTCCTGCTACAGTTCGACACTTTCGTACACTTACTTTCTACCGTGCGTGACTTTTGTTAGCAACCATGTCCATCTGGTCGGGGTGATTGACAAGGTACCCATCCCTAGGCTGTCAACATGTCAATGATTCTTTTGCATCTGCTCGAAATGGTCGTGACGCCTCCCGCGCGCTACCCTGACCTGTTTCCTGTTCTGAACGTCCTTGTAAGTACGCCCGTTTTCGGGCTGATATGGCTGTGGAGCATCAAGCGCAGCATCCAAGTCGGCTGGGCGATCGCCGGGCTACCTGGTTCGGGAACCGACAGCCTAGGCAAAGCCAAGCTCGCGAAGAACGGGGCGCATGACAGCGAAAACGAGCAAGTGAGTGCGACCTCACCACGACCCGCGGGTGTTCGTCGGGATGTGGGCCTGCGTGCGGTGAGCTTGGGATACGCGAGTGGGCAGAGTGGCCGCGTTGGAGGGAGGGGGGCCGGGGATCCCAGGCGGAGAGCGCTGGAGAAATTGTCGAGGCGCGCAGGGAGCGTGGAGGTGGAAGGGAGCGAGCGATGAGGTTCGGTCTCTGAAGCGTGTTCCTAATGAGATTCGTACCGACGGTCGTGCTGTATGCGCTGACACTTTCTACTTATTTATATCGGTCTCATTCTGGGCTTCGTCACTGGAAAAGCTAAGCAATCCTTTCTCGACATGAACCGCATTATGCTCTACGATAAATGCCAGCCATGTTAAACAAATCGTGATAAACACCCTGTGCCAAGGGTGGACTGCTCGTATCCCTACGCGGACAGCCCACACTGGCAGGTGTTAGGCCCAAAGGTACCTCGCATGCTGTTCAGGGTATCTACCTCCCTTCACATCGGCGTTCTCGATGACCTGATTGATCTCCCGCAATTCCGTCTCGGTGAACACCACATCGCCACCCGCACAGTTCTCAAGAGTACGCTTGACGTGCCTTGGAAAATACGCATTCAGATATGCAAGGGTGACTTACAAAAGAAATTCGGACATACGACGATCCCGGAAGGGGTATGACGTGAGACCCAAGTGAGCCTACCCAGGCGATAGAAAGCTGTGCGGGGGTGATATGCTTCTTCTTGGCAAGCTCTGTGAGAGCATCCACGATTGCAAAGTTGTGCCTCAAGTTCTGATGCGAGAGGCGTCAAAAACGCGTCTGTCTATGCAAGGAAAGGGGACTCTTACCTCTTCTTCGAATCGAGGCATAAGACGCCGCAAGTCTCCCTCTAGATGGTGCGTCAATCCTTGTGACTTTAGGACCACATTAAAATCGCGTACCGGGAAGATCCTCGAGTCTCTTGATCTGTCCGGTTAAGAAGCCTCTTCCAAGTGGCCTACACCATCGTCAACATACGACGTGAATGTCGACGAGGGAGCTTACGAATAAGCAGCAACCGCCACGCCAAGTTCCTTTGCAGCGGCGATGACTAGGACAAGCGGGTTAGATCAATCGCCGGAAAGTGAACACACGTCGACCGACCATCGCGTGCCTCCGGCTCGTACGAAAATGGGCTGACCTCGATCTCGACGACGCTGATCGGGTGAACCTACAAAGGGGCTCAGTTGCGTGTACGACGTTGTAGCAGCCGCGAACCTTGTGACCACGACGAAGCGTCTCAGCACTGCACTCGGACATGCCAATGTGGTCCAGCTTGCCCTCGCCTTTGAGCTTTGCCAGTGCAGCGATGGATACCTCCACGGGGACGTCGGGATCGACACGAGCACATTGGTATAGGTCGAGGCGCTTGGTACCTCTTAATTTTTCGTTCACCAAATGAACGCTCCGAATAAGATTTTCTGGACTAACGTTCGCTATAGAATTAATGTCACACCACTTGACATGGTGATCACTCACGAGCCATCTGGACGTCGTTCCTTGGGCAAGAGTCCTCCCTGGTAAGGAACAGAAACGTACTGTCATATGTGCGTGCACCATGCCCACTCCCCTCGACTAACCTTGATGGACAAAAAGGTCCTATCCACGTACTCGGGGTACTTCTCGAAGAATCTGGCGAGCATTTCCAGATTCGTGGTGGCCATGTTATAACCATAAAATTCTCCTGTTCGAGGGTTGCAGCGACTAGACAAAGCATGTTGCCACCGTCCACCCACCTCCATTGAGAAACATTTTAGCACCGGGGGGCAATGCATCGACGCCTGCTTTGATCGCTTCAAAGCACTGTTCATCGGGAACGGGGTCTGGACTCCATCTACAAAGGTGGTTTGATCAGATGGGAGAGCCGAGAGGAAGTCTTTAATACTTGCGTCATCATCATGAGACCGTGCTGTTGCAGAAATAAGACTGTAGGTAGATTGAATACAATGACTGCATCTTACAGAAACTTTTCCGACGACGACGTTGGATGCCGTTCCTCCTAGGTTGGTTGTAACACGAGTCATTGGGTGTCTTGTTTTCGACAGAAGGTGATTAGGTGTATTGCGGGTGTTTCTTGTCTCGTAGCCTGAGTTTCACCGACCATCGTAAGATCTTTATAGGCCTCACCCTAACTGTGTGACACACGTCCTCGATAACACCGTGGCCGGTGAGATTCGTCATTATTATCGCACGACTTGGTGGGATTGTTGAGTGAGTTATCAGGTTCCCCAGTGACAAGTGTACAATGTTTTCCCAGTGTAGGGATAGTACTGTAGTCAGCAGGGACGACATGATACATCCGAGTCAACTTGATGACACACTGACGAACACGTCATAACATACCATGACCAAACTTGGGGATCATGACGTTGACGCTCTAATCATGGGCAAAGTTCTCAGGTATGCCGACAGCCGTTTGATTGCGTGTACAAGCCCGAATTGTGTTCAATTCCTATGATACCGCACTTTTGGTGTAATCACTGCCGAGTGTAGTGTTGAGCCCACAAAGACCCAATGAGTCATTTAATGTGGTTGAACACGAAAAGTCCCACTGATAGTGCAGCAAACTCCGAGCTAACAGTCAGCCGTGTGCCGTGTGCAAAGACAAAAGGAGAATCAGACTCGGCGATCCCCCGGCCCGGCCATTATTTGGTCCTAATTACTACCTTCCGTCCCCGCTTTGACCCCAACTTGTACAAAGTCAACATGTCGAAGCCTGGTTTCGGTCAGTGGCTTTCCGAACAAGGTTCGTCTGTCTGCGAACCCATCCTCCTTACACTTTTGAAGCGGGGTGAATACAGTCATCGGGTGTCCATGGATGTGTGGCTTAGTTTTCTCTGTTGGGGCATTCACGCTGGCGCGTTTTTTGCTCAAGACATGGCTCGTGCTCGCCCAAACTTTTGTCTTACCCGGTCAAAGCGTGCGTATGCACGTTGGACACGTTAAAACGAGGCTAACGTCTCTTTTCATTCTTAGCTTAAGAAGTTTGGTGCAACAAAAGGCGCTTGGGCGGGTGCGTGACATTCCCAAACAACTACCACTTTTTTCATACTCGGCCCCCCGTAGTCGTCACCGGCGCATCCGACGGTATTGGGAAGGAATTTGCGCTCCAGTTAGCGGCTGCTGGTTTCAACATCTTACTTGTCGCTCGCAATGAGGCTGCGTTGGCTTCTGTTGCAGCTGAAATTGGTACATCCGTTTGTGATACACATAGAGCTGGCTCATACTTGCTTGTAGCGGGCAAGACGGCTGGAAAGGTCGAGACGCGAATTCAACTGATCGACTTTGCCAAAAATGATCCAGCAGTACTTGATGCGCTGAAAGCCATTGTTGGTGGCTTGGATGTTGGTGTCCTTGGTGACTTTTTTTTGTTCATTCTGTTCGCCCGACTGAAGTGCGACGCTGATGTCAGTGAATAACGTTGGTAAATCGCACGCGATGCCAACAGATTTCGTCGAGACGAATGAGCGAGAACGCGAAGACATCGTGATGATTAATATCAATGGGACCGTGCGCGTGACGCATGCCGTGCTTCCTGGCATGATCCAGCGGTCAGTCACCTTCTTTACATATCTGACGACGCTGACATGAGAGCGCGTCTTAGAAAGCGAGGTCTAATCCTAAACGTTGGATCATTTGCTGGCCAGGTCGCTTCCCCTATGCTTGCGACCTATTCGGGTACCAAGGCGTTTATATTGACCTTCACGAGTGCACTTGCAGAGGAAGTCCGCCCACACAATATCACCGTCCAGCACCTGAACACTTACTTTGTTGTATGTGACTCCCCTCCCCCATCCGATACTCGTTGTATGCTTATGCTATCCCAGGTCTCGAAAATGTCGAAGATCAAGAAACCGTCGATGTTGGTGCCCACGGCCGCAGCCTACGTTCGCTCTGTGTTGAGTAAAATTGGTCTCTCGTGTGGAGCGGCCTTGACCGACCGTCCTGGTACCATCACACCGTTCTGGAGCCATGCCTTGGTCGACTACGCCATCCATGCAATTGGATGGAAATCCTTATTCATCTCTTATTCCCACTCAATTTTGAAAGATCAACGTCGTCGGGCTTTGAGGAAGTTGGAGAGGGAAGCAAAGAGGGAGTAGGAGTCTGAACCAGGAGATATCTGATGTTCCTCCGGATGTTCATAGGAACAATTGCGTTCACAATACCCTCTGATCCTGTTGCCGTCTGCTTTACTCGTGTGACAGTCGACTGAATGCGACCATCCAGCGAGGAATCGCGTTGATGTCGTTTTAGCAATGTTGATGCCACATTATGAGGGAGAGCTACTACTCAGGTTGTCCATTCGCTGCCTCTGAAATGTGACCACAATGTGAATTGGCAAGTGCACATGCAGCCACAGCCATGACCAGCCCAAGCAGTTACTGGTGCATGCATGAGCTGACATGCTACATTCCCTGCATATTGCAGACCATATGGACACTTTCATTCTATCTACTGCATACTTACAGTTTCTTGTATACCTGTGTCTCATGTACTCAGAGCTTGTAGAGCTCCTGAGATTTCCTTTTAGCTAGGATAGATTCTCTTTTGTATATAAGTAGTACTGTTTCAACCCAGAACACCTCAGTCTATTGTACTGCACATGACTGAGGTGAGCCATTCATATCCTTAGCATTATCTACTTGAACTAACCTGTAGATAGGGTTCTTGTAGGTAAACCAATCCAGTCTGTTGTACTGCATGCAACTGAGTGTTCTCATAGTGCCTATTTTCTATTAGATTATGAGCCCTGCTTGCACTGCCAATTGATCAATAGACTCACCCAATCATGCTGCCATGTCCACCACCATCACCACAGATACCCTACCGAGCAATGTGCTGAAGCTTGAAGTCAAGGGCACAAATTGGGTGATTTTCACATTTCGTGTTCAGGTCACCATTGAGGGGAAAGACGTATCGCCTCTGGGACATCCCTGGCACCTTATTGAGTCCATGCATGCGACCGCTTCGTCTCCTGAGTCGTCCAGCTCGTCTCGAGCTCTCCATGGTAGGTCTTTCTCCTCCTGGCGCTCTGAGTGGTCGCGTTTGCGTTCTGATATTATTGATAGCTTCTTCGGCTGTCCCCCGGCGTCCTCATCCCGTCCGGATATCGCTGACGCGTCCGCTTCGCTTTCTGGGTCGCCCTGCTCGACCTGGACCTTCTCTGGTGAGTTCCCTTGGTCTGGTCGCTCTAGCCGCTGTCTGACACGTTCCGACGCGTTCCACAGATCCTTTGGCACGTCCCTTGGATCCTCAGCGTGTCCTGACGCTCCAGACGCGTCTGCCTCGACGCTGGTAGGCGCCTCGTCAATGCCCGCTGACCATTCTCTCTCCCCCTCGAGCTCGACTCTGGGGGGTTTTCTCGTGTGGGTCGCGGCGTCTGCGGCATCGTCTGGGGGTTCCGGTGGTTCAGGTGAATCTATTGGATCGTTTTCTGGTCGTTCTGGACACTGACTCGTCCGTCTCGTAGCTAACGACCTCAGGTCGAGTCGACATGACTCCCTGCTGGCGCAGTTTGTTGCGCCGTCGTCGCTGCCTCGTTGACTATCTCTACCGCCGCCCTGGACCTCTTGACGGTCCTCGACGTCGTCCGTCCTGTCCGTACCACCCGGCAACACGTCTGTCGCCTCCATGTGGTCTCGTGTCTTGCCAACTGGATTCGGCGCCCGATCTTCGTCGTCACCATCTGTACGGTTGTCCGGGGCTTCTTTTGGCACTGGGCATTCTCCTGCCCATGC
>JBBPKJ010000690.1:0-18431 GCA_038089195.1 Brasilioporus rufonigricans | reverse complement strand
ATGAACTCCTTTTGAGAAGGAGAAACACGAGCATAGACCCAGGTATTTTGAACAAGGTCGTTCCAACTGGGCAAAGACTGGAACTGCTTCATGGCAACACCTGTGATACAGATGTCATACTCGTCAAACAGCGGTTTATCAAGGGGCTTTGAAGGATCAACTGGAATAATCTTGCTCTCGTCTACGGTGCGCCAGCAGAGGTCTAGCAGACATAGTAGTTGGAAATGGAGTGGTACATCAGGGAAAGCGGTCAACATACCAGCTTCATGAGCAGGGTTCTCCTTCAAATCCAAGATAAGCGCATCCCTATCGACAATTTCGACATCACGTGCGACATGTACGGCTGTCAAAGGGTTGTCTCCTGTAATCATGATGCACTACGGCATGGTTAAATATGACAGCTATGACCAACATGTGTCTGATAATACATACACGATGCGAAGAGTCGGCCAACATTTTGAGGGTCTCAACGGCATCCGCTTTCAATGGGCAATGGAAGACGAGGAATCCGGAGAATATGAGATTACTCTCAACTTCCTCTCGGTGGAGTTTGTTTATCTACAAAGTATGTTCAGATCGAGAAGCCAAAAGTTGCCAGGGTAGGTAACGTGCCTTGTCGATGGACATCGAGTCCATCTCCTTCGTACCGAGGGCAAGAACACGGCTACCCCGTCTCGTATACCACTTGAACGTCTCATCGTACCATTCGGGTACGTGTGCGAGCATACCCTTGATCGTTTCAGGAGCACCTTTAACAGCTACGAGGGACTTGCCCGAAGGAAGGGTAGACACTGTAGACATACGCTTGAGGGCTGAAGAGAACTGGAAACGACGGCGAATGTAGATTCGTGATGTATTAGGAGTCTTGCCAGAGGCGGGAGCGACCGAGTCGCCTTTATAACAATGGGTCAGGTTTGGTAAATGTTTAGTGCTGCACTAAAAGACAAACCTTGTGAAATTTGCCACTCAAGCGCTTCGAGGGTCGTCTTTTCCATGGGATCACCGACGATAATACCGTCATCCAAGCGAACCAGTGCGTGCGCTGCAGCAAGACAAAGTATGGTCTGCTTGCCAGAGTCTTTAACATCAATAAGCCTCAACTTGTCAAAGTCGCTACCCATCGATGTCAGTGAGGAACACTAACGAATGATAGAAGCCTTACTCGATGCCCGCAACGCCTTCAAGAACTAAATTCTCGGCAGTAATTGTACCTGTCTTGTCGAAGCAACACACATCGACCCTGCCAGCGGAAGGAATGCGGAATGGCTCCGTACAAAAGATGGCTATTGCTTTGTTCATCTACGTTCGATTTGTAATGGGATTGACGTACCAAATTTGGACAGCGCTACGAGCGAAGCATTGACCGCCAGTGAAAGCTCCATCGGTAACTCTGGTGGCACAACACTCGTGATGATCAGAACGCAGTCAAGCAGCAACTTGGACTTCTTAAGGTCTCTCTCGATACCTACTCGGCGAAAACGTGAGTATCTACCGAATCGTGGATCGGATCGCGAAGCACCTTTCACCCAAACATACCAACTTGCAGCAATGGCAAAGATAAGCAGGAACCCAATGAATAAGAAAGACTCGAGATTATTTGCAGAAACTCGTTCTGTAGAGAAAATCATCGTCCGAACCAGTTGTCCCTGCGCTGTACCAAAACCAGTACGCAACACGACACCGAGACAGCCACCATCGGGGGTTCCCGCAGAGGTCTGTCCTTGGCCTAGCAGAAGGATTAGGATCGGTCGTAGAAGTCCAGCAGAAGGCTACTCGCTCGTGGGGCTAGCTTGCAGCACTTTTGTCCCGCTAAACAAAACTTCATTCTTGTGCGCACCATCGACATCGATGTTGTCCGAGGTATCCAAAAGCTGGATCGACTCTTTAAGAAGTGGTGTTGATTCGCCAGACAGCATGGCTTCGTTGACAATACATGTGCCATGGACTAGGAGGATGTCAGCAGGGACAATAGTTTCCGATTGTAAACGAGCTGGGCGAATTGCTGTTAGATACCAAACGCAAGCAAGTCGACGAGCACACTCACCGACCGAAACTACGTCCCCGGGGAGCAGCTCATCTGTCTGCAGAGTCATCCACTTGGAATCCCGGAGACAGTGGATAGGATACGGAGCAACGGACATGGTTCTAAACTCTTTTAGTGTTCTAAGCCGCTATATAATGTCCGTCAGCCCGAATGAGGGAGCATACCTCGATGGACGTACCTGCCAAACCACGGTAAACTCGAACATTACAAGCATGAATAAGGTGAAGATACTGTAATACCAATATTCGTCCAAGCACCACAGTGCAACACAGAAGACCTGGAAGACAAAGAAGGGCGCGGTTGCGTGTTCACCAAAGAGTTCGGCAAAAGTGGGAATCGGGATATTGAACTCGTTCTTTCCGTACAGGGACTTGAGAGGGTCCGTCTGTTTCGTCGCGAGGCCGGGTGGTGCGAGGAAGTCCGAAAGAGGGGGACGACTAGTGCATGGATATGGGAGGCGGGTGAACACGACGGGGGACGTCTTTGCCACGACATATGTATCCCGTTGGTAGTTGAAAGTATATGACACGGGCTGAGAAGGGTCCCTCTTGACCAGTGGCACGATTTCACCCTGGCCACGGTGTTGATGAGGAAGTAGACGGATACAATCGGCTTCTTCGATCGAGGAGGCCTTTGAGACGGCAGGTTAGGTGATGTACGGAATAAGCCAGGGGCTCATACCGTGCGCGTGGTTATCCAAGCCTTTGCACCGGCGCTCCAACGTGTCACAAGGAAGCTGAGAGCATGGCCTGCGCCGAGGGAGACGCAAGCAAGAAAAGTCCACTCTTCGCTCTTGAGCCAGTCGTCATACCTGACGTAGTATGCATAGGCAAGCAAGGGATAGAGGGAAAGAAATGGGAGTGCATAGAGATGCGTGTACCACGGAAGGGCGACGTGTAAACTCGCACTAGCGATTTCGGGCGACTCTACGTGAATAGAGGGCCTGGCGGAGAGTAAGCCAAGAAGCGACGCATGCAAAAAGAACGACTTGCATGACGTGGACGTCGTAAAAAGAATGCTTGGTGAAAGCAACGGGCGGAATGTTCCGCTCGACGTGGAGTTGCGTTGAAAGATGCAACCGTCAAGTTTGGTGTAGCCTTGCTTAGTCATCACACCATCCCCGGCTTGGCGGCCCGGGCCCGCTGGCAAAGCATCTCCTTACACCGGGCCATACAAAGTTCGCTGTCGTCGATTGGCGCGGTTTGACGAGCGGTCGACAGTCCAATCGTATCTTATTGACGTGGACGTGGGTCGCCGATCGGCGCCGGTGACCCGTTCCCATTTGTTTGACTGTGTTTGACCTTTCTCGTCATCCTACACGTCGACCTGCTCGACTTTTCGCGACCATCTATCACCATGCTCAACTTTGAGGACGTCGAGGAGCGCGACGGTGCGTGCTGCTCGTGTCGGGCATCCAGTCGGTGTGTAATTTCTGTGCAGGTGTCCGGCTCTCGTGGAATGTCTGGCCATCGTCGCGCATGGAGGCCACCCGCACGGTCGTGCCCATATCTGCGCTCTACACTCCCCTCAAGCACCGCGAAGACCTCCCCCCAGTCCTCTACGAGCCCGTCACGTGCAAGCCCCCATGTCGTGCCATCCTCAATCCTTACTGGTATCGTATTTTTTTTGCCCCGCCAGACGTCCGCTCATTCTGTCCTTCCAGCCAGATCGACATCCGCGGTAAACTCTGGATATGTCCCTTTTGTCTCTCTCGCAACGCCTTTCCCCCGCACTACAAGGACATCTCAAATACAAACCTGCCTGCTGAACTCCTTCCAAAGTACACCACCATCGAGTACACGCTCTCCCGTCCCGCTCAGGTGCCCCCCGTCTTCCTTTTCGTCGTGGATACCTGTCTCGACGAAGAAGATCTCAAAGCACTCCGCGATGCCATCGTCGTCAGTCTCAGCTTGCTCCCACCCTACGCTCTCGTTGGGCTTATTACGTATGGCACCATGGTACGTGTCCCTTGCCATCGCTTTCATCATTGCTCATCCCGCTCCAGACTCAAGTTCACGAGATCGGCTATGCCGAGTGCAGCAAATCCTATGTCTTCCGTGGCGGTAAAGAATACACTCCCAAGCAAATCCAGGATATGCTGGGCCTCAGCACAACGACTCGTGCCGCTCCTCGTCCTGGACAGCCAATGCCCCAGCAGGCTTTTGGCGCAGCCCGATTCCTCCTCCCCGTTCAACAGTGCGAATTCCAGCTGACTGGCATCCTCGAAACTCTTGCACGTGACCCCTGGCCCGTGGCTAATGACAAACGCCCTCTTCGCTGCACCGGTGTAGCCATCAGCGTTGCTGTCGGTTTACTAGAGGTCCGCCTTCTCTTTATCTCGTTGTGCGCGCTGCTTACAAAACCTTTCAGACTACATACCCTAACACGGGTGCTCGTATCATACTGTTTGCTGGAGGTCCCGCCACCGAGGGTCCCGGTATGGTGGTGAGCAACGAGCTGAAGGAGCCGATCCGTTCACATCACGACATCGAACGCGACAGCGTCAAGCACTACAAGCGTGCCGTCAAGGTATATGCACGTGCCCTCTGGTCAAATCATTCATTCCACTCAATTCTATCTCTAGTTTTACGAGGGTCTCGCCAAGAGAGCGTCAAACAATGGCCACGTCGTCGACTTGTTTGCGGGTTGCTTGGATCAAGTCGGTCTTTTGGAAATGAAGTCACTACCCAATTCGACCAATGGTGTCATCGTCCTCTCTGATTCCTTCGCTACCTCGATTTTCAAACAAAGTTTCCTCCGTGTCTTCAGCAAAGACGACCAAGATTATCTACAGATGGGTTTCAACGCCACCTTTGACGTCCAGGTATTTGGCACTTGACTTACTCCATGTCCCTTGATCTCAGGCACTGCCGTAGACTACCAAAGAACTCAGGGTTTCTGGCCTTATCGGTCACGCCATATCTGCTGGCAAGAAATCTGCTTGCGTGGGCGAGACCGAGATTGGTATTGGTCAGACATCGGCATGGAAACTGAACAGCATCACCCCTCGAACGTCCGCAGCAGTGTACTTTGAAGTCGTCACCCCCGCTGGCCAGGCTCTTCAACCCGGCTCACGTGGTCTCATACAATTCGTCACTCATTACCAACACTCGTCCGGACAGCAGCGTCTACGAGTGACGACCATCGCACGCAACTTTGCAGAAGCCGGATCACCCAACATTGCCGCCTCATTCGATCAAGAAGCGGCGGCTGTGCTGATGGCCAGAATAGCGGTTTTCAAAGCCGAGATTGACGATTCACCCGATGTGTTGAGATGGTTGGATCGCATGCTCATTCGGCTGTGTCAAAAGTTTGCAGACTACAGGAAGGAAGACCCGGCAAGCTTTAGGTTGACGGACAACTTTAGCATTTACCCACAATTCATGTTCCACTTGAGGCGCAGTCAATTCTTGCAGGTGTTCAACAACAGTCCGGACGAGACTGCGTTTTACAGGTGAGTGACGTTGGCACCGTCTGCTGCGTCCCGAATACGTGCTGACGCCATTATTTACCAGACACGTCTTGAACGAAGAAGACGTGAACAACTCGTTGATCATGATCCAACCGACACTCATGTCCTACACCTTTGACGTAGCCCCACAACCCGTCCTGCTTGATAGTATTTCGATCAAACCCGATGTCATCCTCCTGCTCGACACTTTCTTCCACATCCTCATCTTCCATGGTGAAACCGTCGCCCAGTGGCGTAAAGCGGGCTACCAAGACCAAGAAGGCTATGAAAATTTCAAGGAACTACTCGAAGCGCCCGTCGCTGACGCCCAAGATCTCCTCACAGACCGATTCCCGATCCCACGGTACATCGTGTGTGACCAGGGGGGAAGTCAAGCGCGCTTCTTGTTATCCAAGCTGAACCCGTCGACGACGCACATGTCGACGTCGATGTATGGATCTGCGCAGAGTGCGGGTGCGGGACAGGCGATTTTTACGGATGACGTGAGTTTGCAGGTGTTTATGGAGCATTTGAAGCGTCTGGTGCGTGTCTTTTTACCTTTTTTTTGTTGGCGTCGTTGGCTGATCGAGGCGTATTGATAGGCTGTTGGTGCGCAGACCAACTAGGTTGTTTAGGTTGGCGTGGACGTTCTTTGTTCGTTTGCTCCTTTTTTCGTTCGTCGATACGCTACTGGTTCGTCCGTCAGTGTGTCCCTCTTATTACCGATAGGAATAGATTTGATGCGCCACGTGAGAATGACCGCTGAGCGAACCAAAATTTTAGGGGTTACTTTCTCTTGCGCATTTTCTATCATGATCCTTGAACTCACGTATTGTGTGATCCCCCTCTAACCAGGCTTCCCTTGTTATTTACCTCGCGGACGATGTTCCCGGTTAGACGTGCAATCAATGCAGAAGGCTTCTCATATCCTGATTACTGTCATCGAAGGTTGAGGTCCTTGTCAGGCTCACGTTCAGCTGGAAGGCCCCGTACTGCAGGACACCTGGGCGACAGGCTTATCGGACGGTTCGACACCTCATCCAACTGTTCCCATGAGCGCTGAAACGCACGAGACAATCTATCCCCTCCTCTGCCGCTCTACGCTGGCATAGAATGCAAACGCGCAAAGACAATGTACTCGGTCGTGCAAGCGCCACCGACTGACGTGTTCGACGACACAAGGACACATCTTCTATACGAAAGAAAACGTACACTCGGGAGATCCGGTCTAGCGAAAGCACAGGTAGAGAGAACATGTAGACGACGCGAGACGAGGATCGCCAAACGGAGTGATATGACCGGTAATCGACCGGACCGGTCGTGCTTGGGGTTGCGCCCGAGCTTGCTTATCCAACAAGCCGAGCCTGATCCCCCTTGCAGTGCGTCCGACGTTGCATTCCAGACTGACGCCTTCCCGGCACCGGCACCGCCTACGTTACATCTTTTTGACAGAGTAATTTAAACCGACCAAAAAGAGACGTAATACCGCTGTCTACCGTTCGACGAGTGCAAATCCTCTCGTCGTGAGGCGAACTAGGGACAATCGTTGATAGACGGTTAATACATGCCAGCGGCAAGGAACAAGGAACGGTAACGAAACGATGACGCCGGGAAGAGTACAGCGCAGTGCCTCGTGTCATATGTCAAAGGATTGACGGGATTGGGTCAGTCCGAGCGAGGATCTCAACGAAGAGCGACGCCTATCGCGTGTGGCGGCGCTGTGTTTCATCCAAGATCTAACTTGCTGGCCTAGCCGCAATGTGCAATCCCGTGTCGAACGCTTGTTGAACGACCGCTGCTCGCGACGATGCTTGCCACCGGTAAAGGAAGGGTGCCGGCGTAAGGAGCCGCTCTTGGTGCATCGCACTGCCTGGTCTAGTCCCCATACACCGAGGAGTCCAAGGTCACGCTACTCACTTTCGATGTCGATTAGGAGCACAAACACCCCAGGATCATATTGCCATGCTGAACTACGCACGAGCAGACATATCTCGATTGATGCCGCAGCAGCAAGCGATGTCTGTTGGCATTCCGGAGGTAGGGAAAAGTATATAATCGGATGAGACAGATCGTCATGACAGTCCATGCCAGTGATACAGTACCGAACCCTGTGGTGGTTATGTCCATTATAGTGAGGGGAAAGGAGAAAGATCGTGCTCACCGAGCTGCTGTCCTTGTGTACTATTTTCCTGTTTACGAGGGCGATGAGGCATTTGTTCACTCGGGCTTGGTTGAGGTCAGGTGGTGTTATGAGCTCGATGACTACGGGGGTGAATAGACGATCGGGTCGGCACGTGCGCGCATACATACGTTTGACACCGCGACCGTCGCTGTCCATCATGGACTCGACGACCGTTTCCATGTTTCGACGTAGACCCTGTGTGATGTGGTCCAAATTTGTTTATCTGGGTCGTGAAGTACGTACGGGGTCGCTCCCGCGGAACTCGAGCGGGAGACACATGACGATTTTTTCTATTGCCAACTACGCACCGCAACATCGGCTTCCACGAGTAGAAGAGAAGAGAAGCACGGACCATCCGTTCCTTCTTTTCCTTGGCAGTCAACTTTGGTTTTCCTTTCTTCTTCGGAACTGCCTTGTTTGTGTTGGCGGACGTGGAGGCGATGGGGGTGGACAAGGTCGTTTCGTAGCCGGCGGTCTCGTTGTAGGTCGTCTTGTCTACGTCCGTGGTGGTACTTGTGTCGGGTGGTGCTGCGTTTGCTGCTTCGGCGGCGGCTCGGGCATCCGCCTCTACATACGGGGGTCGTGAGACGCACGTGAAAGGGGACAGGACACGCACCAGCACGTCTCTCTGCCAACTGGAACGACACGTCCGTCGGTGCCTGCGCCGATATGGATCCGCCTCGGATCGCGCGCGATTCGGGGATCTGGACGCACCTGGAGCCAGTCAACGGTGAGGGCGTTCATGTCCATGACGTAGAGCCAGCTGGCGAAGCTCTCGTTGAAGGACCGGAGGGAGTGGCTGAGACGACGGAGGCTGTCGACGTTTGCCTGGAGGGCTTCTGCCTCGTCGACGAGCTCGGAGATGACGGGCTCGATGAAGCCGAGGCCGTGCGGGGCATCTGGATTGTGCTCGGAGCGGGAGAGGGCGAAGAGGGAGCCTTGGGAGACGCGGCGGAGGGGCGTGCGGTGGGGAGTATGGCTGGTCATCCTAATCGGTGTGCATTTGTTGCTAGGGTCTACTCGTCGGGATGGCGGTAGCGTGGGAAATGATGTCAGCAGTGTTGGTGACTTTTCAAAAGGGTTCTAACCTCACCGGTGTGTGACACGGTGAGGGCTGCCCTTTCCCCTCCATGTCCCCGCCCTGCCCCCTCTGACTGCCCCGGGCAGACCCCCCGCCGCGCACACGCTCTGCATGTCAGCGCACCCACTCCACCTCGCCGCACCTCGTCCTTTTTCGACCCCGCGACACCACCTTGATGGTCCTCAAGAGCGCCAGCGTGCTCTCGTGTCTTTTTCCCGCCCGTCTCGGCTTCGGATCCAGTCACAGCCCCGACTCGCCCACCCGCGATCCCCAAAGACACCCGAGGGACAAGCATGGTCCTCTTGGCGACCTCGACCTCGATCCCTTCAAAGGACATCAAGCAACTGACTTCGGATCCCGCTCTCATCACCCCGACCCCCCGCGCGCACGCGCGAATACCGCCCCATCCGATTTGCCGTCCCCCCTCCTCCCCAACGGCGGCGTAGGCGAATCACCCCGCTCTCTCGCTCCTCCTGTTCGCCAAAAGCGCTCCAGTTTCACTACCTTTTTTGCGTTCAGCTCGAAAAGAAGGTCGTCTCACGGAGCTCCCGTCATCCACATTCCAAAGCTCCAACAGGATCTTCTCGTCCCTCCCCAGTCTGTCCACACCAGATGGGTCTCTGATACCGGTCAATCACACGTGCATCTCATCAATCCTGCTACCATACCCTCCCCGCTCAGGGCAGACGACGAAGAATATTATTATTCCTACTACGCCTCCTTGAGTGCTACGTCCCACCCCGCCTCTCCCGTTCCAGATACAACATATCGTTCCCCTTCCAAACAGCTCTCTTCCCCACAACAGGATCTTGCCCCAAACCCGGATTTAGACTCGATCCCTTGTTCTCCCGTCGACTCTAATCTGTCACATACCCAGATTCGGCACCCATACGCATATTCCACCCCTCTTCACTCAAACCCGTATCCAAGAACCGTCGGTGTTGGGCCCCGTTTGCGTCATGTCAGCTCTCAGCCTCTCCAACATCATCCACAGGGTTCCCACTCCGGCCTCGCTGCGGGCCTTGAACCGCCGTCACAGCCTGACCGGCATCTTCCACAACCCGAGCTCAAGACGTCCATGTCCACTCCGAACCTGGCGTCTGCAGCCCCTCCCAGATCACTTCTCAGAAAGGGGCCTTCAGCTAGGTCAAAGGGGCAGGAGCGTTGGTTATCCGCCGAAACTTGGTGGGATGCGTTGTTTTCTCCCTCTCCACGTTTCAAGGTCAAGCGCGCACCGCGTCCAACTCCGGCTACCGGTTCGATCCTGAGCGCTTCTGCCAGTAACCCCGTTCAAGCCGATCCCAATAGGAACTTGGGGGTTACCTTTCCCTCGTTCCCAGCTACGCGTCCTCGCGCGGTATCTGTTGCCTCTGCCGCTTCGAGCCCACGGACCATGGTTCCTTCACTCGCAAGATCACGGTCTGCAGTGGATTTATCTGGCCAACCATCGACGTCTTCCCCCGCGCGCGCTGGCTTTGAACCTGCTTTGGAAACGCTCGTGGATCAACCAACACCACCGCCCGAACAGCCTTCTAGCAGTGACCCTGAGCTTCCTCTACCAGATCCACCTCTCTCGTTGGAACAGTGAGTCTCCTGTTCCCATCATGACCCATTTCTCGGGGCTAAAGTCAGAACACAGGGTTCTCGATGAAGGGGATGCACTCGAGCGACAGCGAGCTCAGTGGAAGCAGCAGGCTTACACATCTCTCGGAAACAAACATACCCGTTCGTTCTCGCGCGCACGCTCCAAATCCCTTGGCGAGAGGCACGCTCGTCTCGGTTGTCACCCTTCAGAAAGTAGCAAGACTCAATTGAATCTCGAATTTCTTACTGCCCGGACGTTACTTGGGAGCCAAAGCACCATGCCCGTCGTGCATGTCACCAAACCAAGCAGTTCTTTATCTCATTCCAAGGCATATTCGCATTCGCATTCGCAATCAGCGTATTCTTACACTCACTCTTCTCACTCACGCGCATACTCTCATTCACATTCACATTCACTAACCACTTCTAATTCTTCCAAATCATCTCGGCATTTTTCACCACGTAGTCACTCCCGGCATGGATCGTGGGGCAAGACAGCATTCTTGAAAGCGGGCACCCTCTGTGGAATTGCTCAAGCCGATTCCCACACTACGGATGAAAAGGTGCCATCATCCTCGAGAGTCGACGTGCAAGGTACAATTGTCATTGGCCCCTCTACCAACGCTCAGCGAGTGTCGCCAGACGCAGACAAGGTTTCTCCTTGCCCCAGCGATCGCAGCGGCGAGGTTGGCATTGCAATTTCTCCATCGCCTGTCCTCGATGGTTCTTTCGACCCTAGGCCTCCGCGTCCGGAAGGCGACCAGGAGAATCGTTGGTCATCAAAGTATACGCACAAGTCCTCTGACTATGCAGGCCCTCATCCATCAGCAATTGATTCCAACCTGCCCCAACTCGGCGGCGCCAGCAATGTCAGCCTGAGACATCGGTTGCCGCCGCGCGCGGCCATCCATCCACCGATAACTCCCATTGCACACCCATACCGTTCTGCGACGGCGCAGTCTGGACAAGTGAGCAACCAAGGAAATCAAGGCACCGCGTCAAAGGTATCGGAAGGCCAAGAAGCGACGGAATCAAGCACAGGACGCAACCCCTATCTATCCCTCAACCATGTCGATTTCGAGCGGTATGGTGTTGGCGAAGCGCTCGTATATGCCTCCTTTCCCCAGTCGAAGGGGGTCCCAGAAACCAAGCCAGCCGACACGCAAGGTGAATCCCCGCCCTCAACCGAACTACCGTCTCCTCAGGAGCAGTCACCTTCGTGCGAAACCACTGTTCTGCAATGCGAAGGACGGGATTCGTCTTCATTGGCGATCAACAGCGCTCCATCTTTGACGAATTCGATTATTCAGATGGTCATGTCTGCGGTCAATAATCCGGACGATCTAGACGAATTCCAGGATCTCTTTTACAAGCCTCGCCCTGCTGGCGAGGGTCAGCGCCGGGAACTCAGTGTGACCGTCAACCAGGTGCCGACTGACGTCCACAGCTCAGCGTCGAGCAGCCCCCTCACTCACCTTATGCGCAAGCTGAGTGAGGAGGTCAATAGCCTGCGAGATCCCTTGCGGACACCCTCCGATCCGATGCTTGTTCAGAGGAGCGAATCCCAGGACCACCGCTCGAACGAGAGTGGGACAAAGTTTGTGTTTATGGACGTGTCTCGCCCGTCGTCTTCCCCGAGGCCCATGGAGTCATCTTCACAACTGCAGCTGCCCATTCAAGAGGGGAACGAAACTACCGCGCAGCCCACCATGGTCATCCCCGAGGACGTCAATTCGTCTTATACATCATCTGTCTTGGAGAGTCCGTCGGAAGACCCCGACAATGACACATTTGGTGAGGACGCATGATCTGTTCTATCGGAGAGCCTTGCTCACGTACTATATACGACACAGGATATCCCATCAAACACGGCCAGCTCGAGGCTGCTACAGCCCCCACGCCTGTCCAATCATCTGTGCGCGCGTCGACCCATCTCTCTATCCAAGAGGACGAGGCCGATGAAAATGAGACCGCGTTTACAAGTCGGATGACGAAGCGGCATGGGTTGGTCTCGATCGATGCCGTCCGAGCGAGCTATTTGACGACGTCTGATCTATCGCAAATGTCAAGGCTCTCTGATTTCCCGCTTCCGCCAGGGGGGCGGTCGGTGTCGATCCTACATGCCTACGATGAAGGGACGCCACTTTCGTCTTCGTCTGATAGTCACAGTCCATCGGACGACGTGACCGAGACGGGGCGTGGTGATCGACATATGGATGGTGAGGAGGACGGGGAACCGTCTGGCGATGTACAGGAAACGTTGCGGGCCCTGAGGACGACCACACGCGTCGCGAGCTACGAAAGTCGTGCGTCGACGTTTGGTGGGAGCGACGACATGGAATTCATCACCCAGCTGCACCAGGTAGAATCCTGATCGCGTTCCCGTCTCACTTGTTCCGGCATCTTTTTGAGTCTATCTCTTGTCTCTCATTTTGTCTTTCTATACTCATGTCTTGGATTTGCGAGCTGCTATCAGTGCCGGTTTCGTGCACACGATTCACGTTTTTGGTTTGGAGGGACATCAAAACGCAAAGTAGAAGCAGTTGGTCAATACATATAGCATATCATTCGATCCTCGTTCTTTTCTTTTCCTCATCTTTCTGTACTGTCTACGCCGCGACACCCCTCACTGCCTTTCGTTCTGCTACGCTTGATTCGTCTGACCTGTGTCCATCTCGCTCTTTTTGTTTTCTGATCTCGTCCGCTTCTTTTTTTCTTTTATCTCACCTCTCGTTTTCTCTCCGCATCTGTCCTCCTGCCTCGGTCCGAGTACATAGCAGTTTCGTGATAGTGTATCTTTGGTTTCTCATTCGCTAGTAGTAGCCATCTCATTCAACATGCATAATTCAAATCGAGCTCGTTTAGGGAGCAGGTCGTCGCGACGGCCCATTACCATGTATTCATAATCGGCGCACAGCGCCTGCACGTGAACATCACACGTATGTGATCCATCGAGACGAGCGATTGGTTTCTCATCCAGTAGGCCCAGTTCCCACCCTGCAGTACCAGACTGCATCCCTCGAAGTGCCCCACCCAGGCGTCTAAGCATCCTCTGGGGGCTGCAACCGCCCGCCCCCGTCCGTCGTCCCGTCAGCATGGAGTTTGGCGAGGTCGAACAGCGGTGGGTACACCCGGAGCGAGTTCTTGCGGTGCCCCCCAAAATCGGCGTACACCTGGTCGCGGTTCGTGCGCGAGAGAAACTGGACGGAGGCGCCGTGCGCGTCGGCGTTGGGGTCCCCATGCACCGTCGAGGCGTTACCAAAGTTGAAGCTGCGTGCAAGCACGGGGGAGGGGGAGGGGTCAGCGCGTCTGCGCAACGTACACGGCGCGAGGGGACGGGACGACCTACACAGAGTAGACGTTGCGCATGAACACGTCGCCCAGCAAAAAATCAAGCTCGCGCTGCATGTCGCCGTCCAGCGGTCGACGAAACGCGTTGATGCAGACCGTGTATTGGTCGTTGTGGTCGGTGACCCGTATCGGGGTGCTCAGCTCCAGCGGGTTGATCGGGTACGTGATGTTCCTAGTGGGGGCGTCCCCGCACGCGCGCGCGCGTCGGTCACGATGCATCATCAAGAGAATGGAACGAAATGGACGCACGCAAACGTAAACGAGAGGTTGACCTGTCCCAGACAGGGAACGAACCACGCGTCTTGACCGGCGTTCTTGACGTGCACGGACCCGTTGATTTGGCTGTATATCGCGTCGACGGCGTCGCTTGGGATGTACGCCAGGCTTGTCCCACTGTCGATGAGCGCGATCGCCTGGCCTTTTTTCGTGCCCTTGACGCCCGAGTTGAGGGGAACGCGTTTCGCGTTGACCGACATCGCCTCCATCGCGATCGTCCAACGGGACTCTGACGTCGGCGTCACGGGGATTTTCGGCGTGTAAGTGACGTCCTTGTATTGGGGATCGTATTCGCCGATGGAGAGGTGACCGCCTGCGGTGTCCTCGCCGTCCTCCGATCGTTCCAGCGCGAGACCGATCATGTGTGGTGCAGAGGGGTGTTGGACGAACATGTTGGCCATGACGGATTGGGTAGAGGTGTTCTTTGCCGTGCGTTCCAGGGCGGAGAGCGCGTTGAGTCCGAGTCCGAGGATACCTTCGGCTTCTTGGTCGTATGCCTTGGAGACGCTGAGGAAGGCCTGATTGTCGACCTGGTACCCGCCAAACGACACTGGCGCGTAGGCGATATTGCCAAACGCAGAGCCGAGGCCGTACGTGAGGTTGACCGTGGTGTTGGTCGTGCCGTTGAGCTTGAGCTTTTGGCCACCAGTGACCCAGAGATCGCTCGAGCCGGTATCGATGATCAGGGTAAAGTCTAAAAGGAAGATCAGCCAGGAACGACTGGGGAAAGTGAACCTGGTTACCGTGGCCGCCGACGTTCACCCTTCCTGTGTACTTGGTGCGCAGAGAGTGACGCATGTTGGGCTTGGCAGGGTAGGATGACGTACCTCCATGTTGGCCTCGTTGACCAAAGTATGATTGTCGGACGATCCCTTGTCGGCATTTGGAGTCGCTTTCGCTGCAAACGAAAAGCCTTGAAAGGTCCGGGAGGAGTCTGCGTCGTCAGTGTCGCCGGAAAGAACGGATGCGTTGCTTGCCAGAAGCACGCTGGAGAACAAGACAAGGAATGTGGGCGAAAACATGGCGTATCACTTGGTGGAAACATGATCTAGACATCGACTTTATACCATACTTTTTGGTAGACACGTTTAAAACTGGACCCTGTTTTGGTTAGGACCGTTGACGAACGAAGGGACCTGAATATAACATGCAAGTCCACGACCTCGTCCTGTGCGATGATGCAAGGTGTGGAGTGAGGCAGACGGACATCATGACCATATCGACATATGTTTGATAGATACCCCTGTCTCGAGAAGCACGATCGTAGTGCATGGGACATCTGCACATTTATTCCCACGAGAATTTTTGAGATACCGCGCTTCTTAACCCCATGTACACCGCATTTTTTGCCCACTGTACCCCTCCACCGCCCTGCTCGTCTTGCTGGCCCACCGTGTTCCTCGAGCGCAACCGCTCATGTCCCCCGCTCGTCTCGTATCCCCACCGTGTCCATTCAGGCGCAAGTGCTTGTCTTGCCCGCCAAGAGCGCCATTGCTTGTTTCACCCCTCACCATGTCCGTTTGATCATGAGCGCTCGTCTCGCCTGCCACTGCCATGTCTTTTTCAAGCCACCCAGGTAACCACTTGTTCATCATATCACGTCTTCCCTTGTACTTGTTAACCTTAGCTGGTGATGTACCCTATGTAGCTAATGAATCTATACAATACCTTGCATAAGTGCATGGCCAGGCGCGGTAAATAAACGCGGCGGGGACTAGTATATACGCAGGCGCGGCAGGAATAAATGTACTGATGTACATGACATCATATCATAGGGTGTCTTTTCGCGGCGCAGCGGTCAAAAATTCTCGTGGGAATAAATGTGCAGATGTCCCATGCACTACGATTGTGCTTCTCGAGACAGGGGTATCTATCAAACATATGTCGATATGGTCATGATGGACATTTAGCTGGTTGTTTCAACGTACGGTCGAATAAAGTCCTTGTGTGATGTCCAAGAGGTTGTTGCCTGAGTTGGCCCGATCGGATGACCGCCCCATCACAAAAAGCGCACAGACATAACGCGATGAGAAGTCTTGTATGCAACACCCATCGGCTCCAAATCATGGCCGTCCCACCACACCACGACTGATTTACAGTCTCATCTAGACCGTTCCTGGTTTTCTGTGTCGCGCTGGCGATACCAGATATGATATGATCCGACGCCGTTTCATGGATATGTACATCCTGTGCCGTCACCTTGTACCTGGCCCGATATTCTGCTTCACAGTGCGATATGGGCGTCTCCTCATCTGTTTATCGCTATGCCGTGTCTTTTGTTGCTCTTGTAATTGTCAAGCTCGCCGTGGACAAGGCGCTCTCCATATGGACAGCCTTTGCAAAGATAAAGTACGCCTGCAGTAGACATCCTTATCTCCATTGTACTGGGAAAAAGCTAACTCCTGCGTAGGGATTGTCCAGGTCGTGTATCACTATGGTTCAGACCGTTCGGTGCCTTGACTATCACGCTGGGCCCCATATTCCCTAGACCTGGTATGGGTGGACATTACGCGGGGAAATTCTCGTGTATGTATGTCTTCGTCTCTTCGCATGTTGTTGCAAACCGGATATCTAGTATACAAAAGCACGTCACTTCAGACCAACACACTTTCCCGAAAGATGTTTCGTCGTGTGATATGATCAATCTTTGCGGAGGAAATCTTGTTAGTCTGGAAGGGCCCGATTGGAAACGCCACCGTTCAGTCGCCATGTCTGCCTTTAACGAGGCATGCGGTATTTCGCTCACTGATTTTGCCATTATTTGCCTAACCTGGGTGTTCCAAGGCAAACATTGCACTGGTCTGGTCAGAAACTTTGTGTGTAATAAGCCACTGGTTCGAAGAACTCGACGCTACAGGCTTTGATGTCAACGTGGATCTATTACCAGCCATGGGATAGGTACGAGGCACAATCTATAACATCTGTGGGATTGGATCTAAATTAATTTTAGGTAACACTTCTTGTCATGGCTGCCGCAGATTTCGGTAATCATTTGTCCTGGTCCGCCGATCCAAAGGCAGAACCGCCTCCCGGTTGCAAGCTTACCTTTCGATCTGCGTTTATGGACTCCATCAACAATGTCATCTTCAGAGCTATGACCCCGGAATGGTTTTACTATTTCTCGTCATTGGTTAAAGACTTAAAGTACCATATCTTTCCTCCAGCGCTTTGCGGACACGGCTTGCGTTTGACGAATTACGAACCCACATGCTTGGTCTCGTAGCTTCTGCTCGTGCCGAAATTACATCCGGTAAACTTTCGGGAGTTTCAGGCGCAGCATTGTTACGAAATCTCGTCGAGGCCAACATGAATCAGGACGGAGACTCAAAGAAGCTGACGGAGGGTGAGATACTCTCCAACATATTTGTGAGCATGCAGTTGTTATTCACTTTGACCGCTTAGCCATTCCTCTACTTTCAGGTTTTCCTTCTTGCTGGACACGGTCAGTTGATTTCACATCCTTATATACTCACATCAGACAGAAGCTGATGCTTCCCCCAGAGACCACCGTCCATATCCTCTGCTTCGCACTGGCATTACTGGCCCTTTACCCGGACTGTGAGAAAAGGATCTATGAGGAGGTCATTCGCGTGTGGCCTGCAGATGTACCCACCGCGCGAATAATGGCGGTGAGCTTCTACTATTTATTTCCATGGATAAGTTTTCAACCAAAATCCCAACATAACCACAAAGAATACATGGACAAATTTGTCAGATTTCCGTTTCTTCTGGTCAAATCTGCACCTACTGACGTTTGCAAAAGGAATACACTGTGGCATGCGTTCGCGAATCGCTTTGTGTTTTTCCTCTTGAACCTCGTTTATCAAAAGACGTGCAAACAGACACCGTCCTACCTGGTACATATTTCACGCCTGGATCGAAGGAGAGTCCATCTATCGAAACTGGAAAGTTTATGATGGCTGTTCCCGCGGGGAGCCTCATTGCCTTGGATGTATGGGGATTGCACATGAACCGTAAGTCATCTACCTCTTGGACGAGCTCTGCAGCGCTAACACCACCCTGCGTCGCAGCGCTGTGTTGGGGAGAAGATGCCGCCGAGTTCAAACCTGAACGCTTCATCGACACCGAGTCCTATCAGTGGCTGAGAAGCGCATGTAAGCGTCCCGATTCCATGTCAGAGGGCTTTGAATTATGCTTACTGTCCTCAGTCTTACCGTTCTCGAGTGGTGCACGGTCATGTATTGGTCAATGGTTTGCACTCGCGGAAGTGACTGCTATCGCGAGTGTTGTGCGGCGATACCAGATCCGAGTCCCGGACGACCTCACGATGAAGCCTTTCAAAGAGCAGAAGGAGACGTTGCTAAAGTGGATGACGGGGGTCTCGCTGATGCCCGTGAACACCCGTGTCAAGTTATGTCGGCGGGTCTAGGCTTGGACTCGAACGTGCCCTCGACTCTACTCTATTCGGTCTGTCGAAGTCCATCGTGTTCTCGCTATGTTT
>JBBPKJ010000689.1:0-18451 GCA_038089195.1 Brasilioporus rufonigricans | reverse complement strand
AAATCAGTATTGTACATCAACGAAGATATGACATACATCCCATGAGGCGGCCAAAGTAGAGTCTAATCTGCAGTGGTCAATGCTGTGCCCGCGAGGCGGCAGCCTCCTTAAAACAGGACTTACACTGCCCGTCGTGACAATCCATCAGTGCGACTATGTAGTAGGTATAGTAGATGTATGTCCTGTCGGCGGTCCCTGATCTAATACCCAACGAAAAATTCGACTCCAAACTGGACATACTCCGGTACTACTCAGCGCTGGCACCAACAAGCTCGTCCTTGGTAAAATGGACGATTTCCTCGCTCGACGGGCGCGTTCGAGCAATATTGACGGTAGACCAGCACCGTTCGATGAACGCCCACCGACGTCCAGTGACCAGCGTACCGCTAGGTCGCGTCGGCGTTATTCCCTGCGAGACCGCAAGGACGACTTGCATGTCGTGCGGGTAGTAGTGATACGGTGTCTTGCCACTCAGAATCTGTCCATCACGTCATAGGCATGAGTCAGATTGGTGGGAGGGACTACACACCTGTAACATGATGCCACCAAACGAGTACACGTCGCTGTACGTCGTTAGCGACACGGGGGATCCTTCTCCTTCGAGGTCGTTTGCGGGGACTCTAAGGTCGAGCAATTCGGGCGCCATCCACCGTATGGTGCCCCGTGCGTGAAACGACGTGGCAAACGTCGCTCCCCCAAGTTCTGTTAATAACGCTGATAGCCCAAAATCGGCAATGTAGGCGTTCCCGTTCTGGCCAATAAGGATGTTTGACTGGGTGATGGTGTGTCAACAGATCTATCGATCATGATTAAGTGTGACATACACCGGATAAGTCGCCATGCACGACAGAACGTGAATGTACTGCCAAGTGCTAATTCAGATTGACGGTAGTAGAGATATGACCAAGTCTAGTACACTCACAATAGTGTAGGCCAGAAGCAACGTTATCAAGCTAATGAAACTGGCATCAGGTCACTCTCCAAATGAGATCTACAAATGCTTACTAGACCAAGGATCTCGAATACAGAGAGACTAGCATGGCGAGCCCCCAGGTAAGAGGTCAAAGGTGTCTACGAAACTGTGGCTGGTCACGAGGGTCTGGTCACCTGTGTGCGATTTCTGCGCAACGACTTCCTGGTGAGCGCAGACGACAAAGGGCATATCCGAGTCTGGCAAAAGTTGGAATTTGTACGCGCCAACTCTTGCCAGTCCGACACACCGTCTCTCTGACGCCACAGTCGATGCTAGTGGAGGAATACAGCCACCGTGCACGCGCATGCTCAACCAATCTCTGCACTTTCCGGGTTAGGAGGCTTCCTGGTGACTGGTAGCTCCGAATCGTCTGTCAAGATTTGGACCATCATCGATGAACAGGACAATCGTACGAGAACGCTGCCTCTTCGTCTGTTCGACGGTTCTGACTGGCCTGGCTCATAGTCAAGGTCGAGATGGCTCAGGTCATCTCCCTTCAGGGAAGGTACCCGCTGGCACTAGCGATGGCGACGCTCCTCCGTTCCCAAGGTCGGTATTTGTTTGGAATCCGAAGCTCAGTGTGTCATTCTAGATCCGTTGCTTGATAGCCATCATCCTCGCAATCGCTGGGACCGACAGAAACGTTCATATATGGACGCATTCCGACGGCAACGTGGGTCCTGATCTCTTGTTAATCTGGTTTCTTCATCTTTGTCCCTCATAGTTTGTCCGTTCTGTTGCATTGCCGGGTCATGAAGATTGGGTCCGAACCCTGGCGTTTAGTTCGCCAGCACCATCTCCAGGAACCCCTGCAAACGATCAACTCATGCTTGCTTCTGGCTCTCAGGATGGGACGATCAGGTTGTGGACCATCGATGCCCTAGAAAGCTTGCAAGTGACAAAAAATCAGAGCAGCGAGGATGGGTGCACGGGTGCACTCAGTGATGATCTCCTGGATGCCTTCGAAGCTTCGCTCGTGGATCCTACGGAGGGAGAGGGAGGTGGACGACAAATTTCTCTCAAACGTCATATCCTGACAGTAAAGTCCAAAGATCTTAGGTGTGTCTCTCCATTTTACTCGTGATCATGTGACCAAGAGTCAAAAAGATCCCAACAATACGCCATAACCTTCGATGCACTCCTCGTGGGACATGAAGCGGGCGTGACCTCGCTAGCTTGGGCGCCATCTACACCAGCAAGTGCTTCATCACGGGAAACTCTTTTGTCAAGTTCAACAGACTCCTCTCTGATTTTGTGGTCTCCGAGCCAAATCTTACCTTCTGCATTGTCTCGCGATACCACAGCCGGTTCGATATGGATCAACCGGCAACGGTTCGGCGATATTGGTGGACAACGTCTCGGAGGGTTTGTTGGTGCACTCTGGGCGAGAACTACGCAAGGCGATGAGGTTATAAGCTGGGGGTGGAACGGTGGTTGGAGACGCTGGCGGTCTATGCAAACACCAGGAAGCAACTCGGATACCACGCAATGGAGAGAAGTTGGTGCTATCAGTGGGCATAGCGGACCGGTAAAGGACCTCGATTGGAGTCCCGCTGGAGAATACCTCATCTCGGTTGGGTAAGTTGGGTTCGATAACTTCATCTGCGTGTCTAGTTAAGTCAGTTAGGTTGGATCAGACAACACGCGTCCATGGCGCTGTTCCCGCTCCCAGCTCCACTTCTTCCTCGTCAAGAGTGTGGCACGAATTAGCGCGACCCCAAGTTCATGGATATGACCTTGTAGGTGCAACTTGGCTTGGTCCATGGACATTCGCGAGCGTCGCAGATGAGAAAGTTGCTCGTATATTCGATGCCCCTCTGGGATTTGTAGAGATGGTCAAGGAGCTGGGTGTTCGTGGTGTAGTTGAGAGTACTGTAAGGATCTCAGGAAACTCTAGGTTGTGTGGATGTTGACGACATGCGTTAGGAGCACCGGCCAATCGCAGCTCATGTGCCTCCGCTAGGGTTGTCAAATAAAGCGGTTAGCGAAAGTTTGACCTGTTACTTTCACACATCGTCCATCGTTTTAACATCGTGCATTCGGCAGCACCGGTTCAACTAGAATCGTCGCGGCCAGGTAAACGCCCCTTCGAAGGAGAACTCGCGGCCACGACGCTCTGGCCAGAAGTCGAGAAGGTCTTTGGCCATGGTTACGAGGTATTGATGGGCCCATCTCTCCAGAGGGATATTACTTGATACCATTTCCGACTAGTTGATAACTATAGCGTCGTCCAACGCTCACGACTTACTGGCCACTGCATGCAAGGCAACCTCTGCACAACACGCCGTAGTGCGCGTGTACTCCACGTCGACGTACCAACCGTTTGGCTCTCCTTTGGAAGGACACTCGCTCACGGTCACGCGCATCGCATTTAGCCCAGACGATCGCTACGTCGTCACCGTCAGTCGTGATCGCACGTGGCGAGCATTCGAGAAGTGCGACGACGGTACGTGACCGACCCAGACGGCCTGATGTTCATTATCGAACCATCTCCTCCCGCAGGCTATCT
The DNA here is from genome assembly GCA_038089195.1 of Brasilioporus rufonigricans. Taxonomy (NCBI): domain Eukaryota; kingdom Fungi; phylum Basidiomycota; class Agaricomycetes; order Boletales; family Boletaceae; genus Brasilioporus; species Brasilioporus rufonigricans. Next base: position 14,969 of record JBBPKJ010000689.1, on the reverse strand, counting down.
CCCGGTCGCCGCAGACAAGTCCCATGTGCGTATCATCTGGGACTGTGCGTGGAGCCGCGACGGAGACGTGTTCGCCACTGCGTCGCGAGACAAGACGGTACATGCATCTCTTGCGCGTTTTGACGCTGGTGCTGAACGCGCGCGCTCATCGAGGTTGTTGTAGGTGAAAATCTGGTCTCCGAGAGCTGATTCGGATCGCTGGCCTGCGCTCGCCACATTGAAGTTCACAGAGGCGGCGACCGCGGTCGCTTTTTGTTCTCTGGACGCCACGAGGTGTGTACTGTGGAGCGTTTCTGTTATTGGGATGATAAGTCTGACGATTTCAGGCGGTTGCTCGCTGTCGGATTGGAAACTGGGGAGATTTCCATCTACTCCAACCTGATCACCGACCCGGGAAAATGGGAAGTGACAGGTTCGATACCCTTTGGGTATGTTCTATCTCTACCAACCTGCTCTTCGCAAGGGACTTGACGTTTAACTGCAGCGTCGCCCACATCGCCCAGATTCATAGAGTGGCGTGGCAGTGTACCGACGAACCGCACGAAAAACGTCTCGCGTCATGCAGTGAAGACGGGACACTCAAGATGTTGGTAGTCCGAGTCCATGTATAAGTATGTATCCGCGAGAAGTAAACAGAAAGATCATGTACACGGTGTAGGCAAAGAAACGCAGCCATAGTCGAAGAGGGAAACGTCTGCTATACAGTGGTAACGATCGAGAAAAAGGGTCTGGCGATAAGAGCATTCGACGATCAGTTTGGTACGGAAACAGTTTGGGTGCCGGATATACGGGTATAGAACGCGATCAGTGACGGGAGGGGTTGCCTGTATGTTGATATAGTAGCTAGTAACTGATGATGGAATAAGCAAAACCAAGGCCAGTAACTGCAGCAAAGCGGCCCGTGAGAGTAGGGATACATGAACATGGAAGGACGTGAAATTTAAACAACATCGCGAAGACTCATTGGGACTTCAGGCTGTGAATATAGGTTAGTGCTGGTCCCGGAACGCAAAAAGCAGAAGATAACATACGCATTTTATCCTGTAAGATAGTGGATGGTGAGCCTGATTCTTGGAACAAACTTGAATACCTACTTGTAGAAACATTCAATGGAGCGCAACATCTCGACGTCTCCACCTGTCGCAGTCACGAAGTTTATGATGACACCGGCGCGTGCGTAACTTGATGCAATGGCGGGAGCAACACTTGAAAAACGCTGAGGAGAGAGAACAAAAAAAAAAGTGGCAGTGCCTACCGATGAGCATATTCTTCCACGGCTTTGGGCAAATCTGCAACGTCTTCAGCACGGACAAAAGAATCACCAATGGTTTGGCATACCGTAGTTGACGATAAGAGGTACGTGAGATATTTCCGGGATTTTGACTTGAACGTCGTTGACGACCAACACCTTCGTCACTGGCTGCCTCATCATGACCGAAGCAGAACTTCTGAACTTGTTCAGCGCTGCCAACTTGGTTCCAGCGTTCATTTCTCCGTGCTGCAGAAATAGGTTGGCTTGATAGTGACGCAAAACCGGTGGACTCACCAGCGGGACCGCTTCCAATCCACGACTTGCCAGTTTACATACGACAGAATCCAAGGCGTTCATCCCACCGACATGAACGATCGCTTGGTTGACTTCGACCTCATCAAAGATGTCGGCCAACGCATCCAGCTTCCACTCTCGGGCCTGGGCAGATTCCATGCTTGAAGCTCCTCTGCCTGAACCGATGATTCCGTGGCCATTACCCGGTACACAGACATTCGTGGAGTCTGCGCGGCCGCCAGCCGTAAAAGCGAGGTACAAATAAAACTGTCGCAAACCCCGGGAACCTTGATTCGTCTCGGTACTCGTGACATTCCCATCCCGGCGTACCAGGACTCTGACGGGTTCCTTGAGCTGGATGGCAGTCGCAAGGTTCAGAACGTCTTGAGGTACCGTATTCGAAAAGAGGGCAGTTTGACGCTCAACCATCATCGAGTTGCCTCCCAAATCGTTGGGGGGTGACGGTGGAATAGTAGAATATCTCCGTGCAGAGTTCACTACCCCTGCTAGCGGATTGTTGGTGTCAAATGAAGTGAATGGCGATTGACTCGAATGAGTGGAACTTGGCGTTGGAGTGCTGGAACCTACGGGACGCGATCTGGGGGGAGGGAGTAGTTTGACGATGTTGAAGACGTAGTCATGTAGATTTCGAGCAATTAGCTGGTCGACTTCATCAAGCACCAAGAAACGGACTTCTGAACCAGCGAGGCCTCCTGGCGAAGTAAACAATGCATGGAGCTTTTGTGGTGTGCCGCAGATGATGTGAGGCATGTTCTGTTGGAGAAGGCGTAGTTCTTGAGTGAGGTCATTCGCATTTGTTGACGCCCCCACTCCCAATGCTGACCGGATGCCAATGGGGCCACCCAAATCTCGAATCATGCGTTGAGCTTGTGTTGCCTGATCGACCGTAGTGGATATCATCACGGCGAGTGGGCCCCGGTTGGGAGGCCGACCTGTTGTGTTGACCACAGCAACCTGAATAGCTGGTATGACATATGCAGCGATGCGTTCTTGAGTCGGAGGCGCTTGTGCGATGATGTCGGAACCTCGAAGAAGGAAAGGAAGAGCACGTTGCTGAATCTTGTTGGGTGGTCCGACACTAAATGTCAGCTGCGTCAGTCCTGGGCGAACAACTGCTCATCTGAGGGAATGAATCACCCAAATTTGCTCAAGGAGCGAAGTAAATCAGGCGCAAGATTCAGCTGTTCCCATTTAGTGACCACCGGACCATTCTCACGAGAGCCACCGGACCAGTCACCGCCTTGTCCATCGATAATCTGTCGGTCGCGAGGTTAGTACTACGTCGACAGCAGATATAGCACGCTCACACCAACCGATTCCCTGCGCATCAATCCGCCAGTGACGGATCGGCGTTTGTCACGCGTGGGGTCACCACGTCCAAGGGTTGCGATACTGTCCACCCTCAGCGGCAGATCAAGATTTCCGGCAGACCAGGTTCGCGTTGGAGGGTTCGGGGCACGAGCAGCAGTCCTCAGTTCAGATCGATTAGGTAGCCCATGACCAAGTAACCCAGGATTGGGACTAATGTTGGCGCTGAAGGGCTGGTTGGGGGGAAGCTCAGGTGTATGAGGGGTAAGCCGGCCAAGAGCAGCTGTACCCTGAAGGTGCTGTTGCGTTTGCAACGCGAGCAGCTGACCAACGGATGTGGTCAGGGTATTTAAGCGCTGTGATATCTGGGATATATCATCTGGTGGTGGGGACTGGTTCGGGGCGATACCCGCACTGAAGGATGCTCTGGGTATACTCAACTGAGTAACAGACTGTCCGCTGGGGGGTGCAAACGGATCCTTAAACTCTGGCTGTGAACTGCTAGCTTGCGGCGCGTTGTTGAATGAACGCTCGACAAGGAAATCTACTTTGCGGTGAACGTCGCGGAGTTCCCGTTGGACCTCCTGAGCTGTGAACTCGCAACGCAAGAGACGTTCAATAACGTCTTGAATGAGAGGCGACATTTTGAGCTGCGCGTCAAGGTTCTGCGAGAACTCTCCACCAGAGGTAAACTGACTGCTAGAGTCCAAAGACGAGACGGGAGAGGAAGATGTAAATGGACCGCCGGTATTGAAGGAGGGGGATGGACGAGACGAAGGGTTCGTGATATTGACGGGAGGTGTACTGACGTGACTCCTAGGCCGCTGGATGGGTACAGAGAAGAACGGGGAATCTGCAGGAGTCCGCACGCCTTCATCCATAGTGATTGATCCGTGTGTATCGTCTGCTTCTGGCAAAGCCTCTAGGCTCCCAATGGCGCTCGTCTCACGAGTACGAGAAAGGTTGAATGGTCTGTCTGGCTCTTGATGATGTGTAGCTGATGAGACATCGGGGGCGGTTGGGGACAACTGAAAGCGCATGTCGGACTGGCGTTCCAGGGTCTCGCCGTCCTGAGCGGGACTTGGAGAGGAACGCACAGACCTATTTGCGACAGGAGAGGTGGATAGCCCTGAGACGGAGGCCCGATCGTGCTCTCCGAGTGTGGGAACTGCGAGAGCGAACCCATTTGACCGGCCATCATCGTCACCAACACGCATGCTGCCAGGGAAGAAAGGAGTAGACGCCGGGTTCAGAGTTGCGGTTTTGGCCATTGTGCGGGAAGATCCAGAGTGCGTCAAGAGAGTAAAGACTGGATGCAAGGTCGGACCGAGGCTCAGTTGGCAGGCTGCAGTTGTATAGCGGATCTGGTCTCACCTGCACGTCGTATGGTCAGGCCAGTTCCATGCAGACAATGCGGAGAAGGGATCTTTTGGGGCGGGCGGTCAGTGGTTGGCGGTCGGTCGGTGGACACTCGCCCTGGCAGGGTGGGTGTCGCCAAACAACTTATAGGATGCGAACAGAACCAAACTTGGTTAGCCGGCTCACAATGTGCGAAATGTGGCACTGAATAACATATGGCATACAACACATAAACATGGCACGGGCAGAAAAGAGTATCCGTTACATGATGCCCTCTTGGAAGCTGAGACCCATAAACTGGAACCGCCTGTGCAACTTTCGCTCCTTCTCATAAACGGGGTCCACGAGGACCGTAGGTTCAAGCTTGAGTGATCTGACGCGACGAGTTAGCACCAGTCTGATATAACCTCTAAACCTCTACCTTAGTGCGCTCTTTTGAGCACGACGAACGTCCGGCGGTTCGAACCTTGACCGGTAGTCATCCAGCCGCTTGGCAATCTTTTCCCGGACTTCAGGCAGATCGGACACGGCTGTAGAAACCTAAATAAAGTAGTTAGCCCCCGGCTTTGGTCGCGAAGAAGCCAACTTGCGATGAGTGTGTGCCCATCGAGGATATTTTCTTGTTTGCAAGCAGTATGTTGGGCCGATTTTGACGCGAAAATCAACGTGGCATACTGGCGAACCCTCATGTTCTGGTGGTAACTAGCAGGGGGAGGTTTGACTGTCATAGCGACCCCACCGCAACAGTTAATCCTAGCAGATAGGATCTTTCCATAGCGGCTGAAATGCGCTATCAACGCCTTCTCATCCACATCAGGACCAATCTTTATGACGAATCATTGGGGAGATCTACGAAGGGATCGTTGCAACGTACGTTTCCCACATAGACGACGCAGGGCTCAGCCAATTGCTTGGTTTTGTGAACTCGTTTTGCGGCCTCTTTGACGGCAGCCTTTGCCTTGTCTAGTTTATGAGCACGGGCATGGCGAGGTGTGACGTGAGGCTTTTTAGACTTGGCAACGCGCAGACAATCTCAGTCCACTGGCTCTGTGTCGTCGCGAAACGACGTACCTGCGTGGGGGTATTCCGAGTGGGTACAGAGGCAGTGGAAGTCACAGAGGGGCTTGGAACGCAGAACCTGGGCATGCGCGTGATTGGGCTGGATGAATTTCGTGTGGTTTTCAGGACGCAAGGGTCACTCAGGTGGGCCTTTTGAACTAGACACGGGACGGAGCCAAGCCGGGGAAGACAGCTGTTGCTTTGACATGCTGGCGATGTGTGCTTGGAATGGACGTGAATTGGGACGAGTTGGAGGAACAATGGGTGGAATGAGGAAAGTGTGGACCATGCGCGATCCCACGACAATTGTCGGCTTTGACGTCGATACACACTCGCTTTGACATGGCTGCCCGAGACACTGCCTGGCTGTACCGCAGCGTAGTCAGAGAGGTTGCAAAAGCGGTGAATAGGGCAGCTTGGTTCGGTGGTGACGGTGCAATCTGACTGCCGCTTTCTTCCAGAGCATCTCGCCACGGGCACAGAGGAACAAAGACATCTCGGCCAACTTGCGAAGACTGTTCGAGCAACACCGCGAGCGCGAGGCATTCCGCCGTGATCTGGAGAACGCGGTCACTTTTATGCGCTCGCAGACACAGTACAAGGTACTTGGCAGGTCGAGTCTGGCCCGGCTGACTTTTTGCATGTTGCAGACGTTGCTGGAAAGATACAACCCGCTCGTTGACCTGACGTCGGAGGAGAGGGTAGAGGCGACTGCGCGGAGGGTCGGACTGAACATGCCCAAGGTAGACTAGATATGTTGACTTGTTTCCGTCGTCGCTGTCCTCCTCTCCGTATCATGTCCTCCTCGTTGTCTACCCAGGTCTTGAAATGCGATCCGTCCTCCATCTCTTTCGACAACGACGGTCATCCTCACATCACCTCCCAGCACACCATCGCTTCCCTCCGCGTCGCTTCCCGCCATCTCCACAACCTCCAGCCTGTCGCCTTTCCAACCGAAACCGTCTATGGTCTCGCCGCCATTGCCCTCAACGCCGAAGCCGTCTCACGTATATTCTCCACCAAGGGCCGTCCCGCTGACAACCCTCTCATCGTCCATGTTTCCTCGCAGACCATGCTCCACTCCCTTCTCCCTTCTAACTTCACCATTCCCCCGTCATATCAGATATTGATCAACGCTTTCTGGCCTGGCCCGCTCACACTCCTCTTTCCGACGGACACCACGAAAATACCCACCATCGTTACCGCAAATCACCCGACTGTGGCTATTAGGATGCCCTCCCATCCAGTCGCGCGTGCTCTCATTGCCGCTTCCGACGTCCCCCTAGCTGCACCAAGTGCCAACTCTTCGGGCAAACCGAGTCCTACTCGTGCCAAGCACGTTTTCCGCGATCTAAATGGCAAGGTCGGTGTTATTCTGGATGGCGGGTCTTGCGAGGTTGGCCTCGAGAGCACCGTCATAGATGGCTTGCACCACGATGGCAATATTCGCATTCTTAGACCAGGAGGTGTCACAGTAGAGCAGATCGAAGAGGCACTCAAGCTTTCCCATTCTGATCATCCAATACCCAGAGTCCTCGTTCACCGTCGTGACTTTGTGGATGACACCATTGAGCAAGCCCCCACCACCCCAGGCATGAAGTATCGCCACTATTCACCCTCTGTTCCTGTGATGCTACTACGAGCAACCTCTCATCCACCTACTGGAGCGAATCCTATCTCTCCGTCTACTTTGCTCGCATCTCTCAAGAGTTCCACCCTTGCAAACCTGCCCCCGAAAGTGGGATTGTTGGCTCCGTCAGAGTCTATTTTGGCCAAGACTCTCCTTGAAGATCCAGTGATTCAATGGCATCGTTATACCCTGGGATCCCTGTCAGAGTTGACAGTTGTTGCCAAACACCTTTTCGATGGACTGTTGACGCTCGAGCAAGAAGGTGTTGACCTCATCCTCATAGAAGAAGTTCCAGAGGAAAACGAAGGTTTAGCAATCATGAATCGAGTGACAAAGGCAGCTAGCGAAACGTGTTGGATTGTACCCAGTACGTTATAGATATTTCACGTATGTCGTCCTGTTGTTTGCCGTTTATCAGTAATTTTGTTGAGATTCCACTGACGTTCACCAGGACATGATGTCAACCTATCTTCACTTAGTCCTCCGTCGATGCTACGTATTCACTGAATATTCACTCATTAATCAAAGTCACGCGAGGGGCATCCACTGATAGATGTGCACTTTCCCGGGGGTGCCGAAGTCACTCCTGCGTACGGTTCATCGTCACGATTCCGGCCATGTGAGCTGCACTGGGTAACTGCTTCTGATGTCGGTTCCATTTTGTTCAAAGACTGCCAAACATATTGCCTCGTGCTATTTTGCGATCAGGGTGTCAGCAGGAAGTTTCCCTTTCTTGCCTTTAACACCGTCGCCCTCTCCTCGTCCATACATAGCTCATGCCAATGGCACTAATCAGGACTGGTTATCGGAGCCCCGCGATACCCTGCGATCACTCTGTAGTCACGATAAGACACCATGGTACGTTCAGCAAAATATGTTTTCTGACGTCCGACTTCTAAAAGACATCCATCCTTTGTTCACCCGAGAGCGTGGAACGCAACACATGTCAATCTACGTGTCGCCGCACTGGAAGCTTCCGCGCTTGCTCTATTCAAGTCACGTGCTCCATACCCTTTGGACAGGGGCTGCCACCCGGCGTGCATCAGGCTGGTTTCTATCTTCTTTGTGCAACGAGCCTTTCACCGTAATGCCTTTCAAAATAGCCGTCGCATCATATTCTCGCTTGCAAGTGGGGGGATAGGTTTTGCCACGATAATTTCCTCGACCAGTGCCTATAAATATTTTCCAGACTCTATCCAAGAGTTCACTCCTAACCTCCGTCGCACCGTCTGCCTGGACGCTTACGAACGACCTGGATTTATCACTCTGCGAGTGATATCTATCGGTCCGCTACTACCTATTTTCGGCTCTGCGATAGCCACTGACTCGTGTCCGCTCCTCTAGACTTTGCCTTTCAAAACGCCGAACACATCGAGATACTTCAAGCAGATAAATCTATCCGAAGTAGCCTCCTTCGGACATCCTTCCGTTCCGCATTTTGAACGACACTAGTTCATCCCAGTCTACTTAGAGTAGTTTTCTCACTGCGCCATGCCTGCCACCTCACAAATCACGTTCGTCAACGAATGCCACTCCTTACAATCCACAAACAAGCACGACGCACCTAAGCGTATCCCTCGACCCCCCAACGCATTCATGTTGTATCGTTCTGATCTTCTGAAGAGACGAACAATACCTCCGGAAGTCGAGAACCGTCAACAGAATCTCAGTCGCATTGCTGGTCAATGCTGGAACATGCTCCCGAAGACTGAAAAGGCTATTTGGTTTGATAAAGCGGCAGCTATTCGTGCAGATCATCGCGCTAAATATATTTTCTGCGAGACCGGGCCATTCCACAAGGAGACAAAGAGACTTTCGGCAAAGGACAAAAGGAGAGGGAGTGCTACCAATTCTGGCCGCTTTAGAGCACGCCGAACGCGAACACCCTACTGCGAGGGCATGTTTGCCGCTCTCCATGATTCAAAACATTCCTCCCCGGAACCGCAAGCCAGTCTGATTTCTTCGATTCATGCTTCCCAGTCCCCTTTGTCTGCGACCACTTCGCTCTCCCTGCTTACACTGCCGCACCTGTTGTCTCCGTTTACTTCCCTCACACATCCCAGTGGGCATGAGTCGCCTTCTGCTACTTCCGATAACCTGGTAATCCCGGGAGGCGAACTTGGCTGTGTACTGGAATCACTGGATTCCAAAACGTCTCAATGTGGTCTATCTCAGATTGTAGGCATTCCTCCCTCGACAGTAATCGACTGAAATATAAAACCCCTTTAGACACTGAGTGAGATTGAACCATACCCTACGCTGCAACAACTAGAGGATGACTTTGGATTTTGTGTACCCTACCTCAGTCATAAACAACCTCCCAACCCTCAGAGCGATCCAATCGCTCAAGCCCCCCTGACGCTACCAAGGTCGAGTACATTCCCACCTGCAGGGTACTATTTGATGGAGAATCTTTCGTTGTTGAACGATTTCTGTGTCACGGACACATTCGCTCATATTAATGAGTCCTTGGTCGCCTTGTATCCTTGGCATAGCGAGGAACTGAACACTTCTATCTAGAGGAATTGTAAAGTATTTATGCCTTTTTTTCACCCTGGCCGCGTCTGGAGTAGAAATGTAGTGCATAATGTATAATTACCCCCGATACATGAAAGTGCTAGTTCCGTGAATTTATATTGTCATCCACATGTCGCTAATTTGATTGGACCCATTACCAACTCGGAACACTAATGGTAAAGCAAAAATATGACGATTTAACCACGGACGACCTCCTCAGGTTACAGGAAGGACCTCTGTCAAAGAAAATTCGTGTCTCTACCTCCATATCTGTTGATTCTGGACACTTCGTCGAGTTTCATGACGAATCCGGTTCTACTTCCTCAGAAAGCTTGGAGGACGACCCTACAGACCAAGAAGACTCTCAGGACGACGTGGAATATTCATGGTATCAGGCAGATGGAGATCAGGATGGGTATGACCACTCGGAGTTGGGGGAGGCCATCGAAGACGGCGGACGACTCAAGTTGTCTCGTACGAGCCTGATCTCCACACGTACGCCAAGGCTGGTTCAGACACCCAAAATTTCAATTAGGTCCTTCAGCGCTATGGGGATTTCATCCGTATTGGAGGCCACCCTTCATCGCATGTCCATCCACACACCCACGGAAGTTCAGGCCACCTGCATACCACACATCCTGGCAGGTGCGGGCTTGTAGTCGGAGGACTATCCTGAATGTTCTACTCATGATGACTCCTTGTAGGAAGAGACTGTATTGGGCATGCTAAGACGGGCTCAGGAAAAACCATTGCATTTGCTATTCCTATTCTTCAAAAGTTGTCTGTTGACCCGTATGGAATCTTCGCCCTTGTCCTCACCCCAACGCGGTACGGGAACCTCAATTTTGTTATGTCATATGGAATTGACACTAAATTCTGTTAGTGAGCTAGCGTTTCAGATATCGGAACAGTTTGCTGTGCTTGGTGCCCCACTAAGCGTTCGTACATCGGTCATTGTTGGGGGCATGGACATGATGACCCAGGCCCTTGAACTTGATGGTCGTCCCCATGTAGTGGTTGCCACACCTGGTCGGATGGTAGACCACCTTAAAAGCAGCAGCGGTGATTGGGATCTTTCAAGGATCAAATTTCTGGTCAGTCATTCTTCGTTCTCCATTATAGGTATAATGACACAAAGGACCAAATAGATTCTTGACGAGGCAGATCGTCTGTTGACACCCACATTTGCTCCGGAACTATCACATTTGTTCAACGTCCTACCCACCGATCGACAAACCTGTCTTTTTACAGCCACATTAACACCATCTGTTGAGTCCGTGGCTGCGATGCCCCCCAAACGAGGTAAAATGAAACCATTCTTTCACCGTATTGAATCGGCGTGAGTGTTCAACTTCCGTACCCACGGGTCCTGATCTCATTTCTCCCCAGAGTCGAGACAGTTGCAACTCTAAAACAGTGTTACATTCTTGTTCCGTCCCACGTACGAGAAAGTTATCTATTTTACCTTCTTTGCAATCCCCCAGAAGACACGTTACCCCTCCGCCGCGCGCCGCCGGTGCCTGCGAGAAATTCTAAGAACACAAAAGTCGACAAGTCAAAATCTTCCAGAAAGGGTGAGGGGAAAGAAGACGACATAGCTCAGCCTCCTCCTACGATAATATTCTGTACGAAGCCTCGCACTGCTGCTTACCTCACGAGTTTGCTGAAGACGCTCTCCATCCGGAGCACAGCATTACATTCTCGGCTTACGCAGCGCGAACGCTTGGCATCATTATCATTATTCCGTTCAGCCGTTGTTCCGGTTCTGGTTTCAACCGACGTTGGTGCGCGTGGCTTGGATATTGAAGATGTAGCGATTGTCATCAACTGGGACCTTCCGAATGAGCCAGAAGAATACACTCATCGGGTCGGACGAACAGCTCGTGCTGGAAAAGGGGGTGTTGCGATCAGCTTTGTTACTGAAAAGGACGAGCAACGGATACTAAAGATAGAGGGTCGTATCGGTATGTCTCCACATTGAGGCCAGGTTGCGGGTTGTGACTGTCTCATCTAGGCATTGAACTCACCCCCTTGACGCTACCAGAAGATAGGGTGTTGGATAAACTGAATGCTGTCTCCACCGCCAAGCGGCTTGCGAATATGGTAGTTGTACTGCTTTTGTCGTAGTTGCTGCATGCTAAATTCTGTGCAGGAACTCCACGACTCGAAGTTTGGGCAACGGGAAGAGATTCACAAAACCAAAAGTCGGGGAAGGCGACAAGTCGAGGATGAAAGAGTGACAGTACTCGAAGTGGGACAGGAAGAGATCTTACGGTGAGACACCTTCCTGGTGCTTTGGACAGTTCCGGTGTCACCTTGAATGTGGAACAGCCTTGTATGACAGTGTACGCCAAGCATTTGACGGCTGGACAATCAGATTGTTGTCCTCGCCCTGAAGCACGTGTAACTTGATTTTTTTCGAAGCAAAAGCGAGCCGTGTAACTGCACGCTCTTGAGTCGTGTCTTGCGGCAACTTCGGCATTGCGTGCCGTGGATGTGATTTGACTCCGCCTCGAAATTGTCCCCGGTCCTCGGCGGAGGAACCGAGGTATTTCAAACACCGCGAGTCTCGGAAGCATTCTTTTCCGTTCCAGGCAAATACTCTGCAAGTTCCCCCCTGTTTTCCATCTCGTTCTTTATCTCTTCGCGGTATTTCTGGATTTCCAGAGCATTCAGAGCCCGTGTCCTTAGTATCCATCTCCTGTTCATTCTCCCTTCTCGATCCAGGTGCCATGTCCGATTCCGTTGAGAACACAGACTGGGACTTCGTACTCCAGTTCGTCTCGGAACCACTCGACCTCGAGATGCCTGCGCCTGAGAAACCCGTTTCCGGTAAAGTCGAGGCTCCAACAGGTGCAGTGGTGACCCAGGTGCCCACTCCACCCGTACGCGGTCTTCATTTCCGTGTAATGCTGATTACGAGCTGCCACTCTTCCCAGGGATCGTTCACAACTTCTCCGGTAGAACCCACTCCAGACGAAAATACATTGGTTTCAGTATCAACAACCTTCTTTCCTGGCGCACAGAATCATACTTCCCAGCCTGACCTTGTCTTTCTTTCATCCGACACTGTGTTCTTCTATGTCCACAACCATGTCCTTCTTGGTGCATCGGACAACAGCTTCAATTCTTTGCTTCCACCATCCACAAAGACAAGGTCTAGTCCAATGGGTCATGTCGTCCTCGTTCCAGAATCTTCAACAGTTCTCAATGTGGTGCTACATGCCGTTTACGACATGTCTTGTTCTCATTATTCACCCTCATTCGAAACACTCGTAGCAGCGCTTAGTGCCATGATTACTTACGGATTCTCGCTCAGGACACACGTTTCCCCGAATACTCCACTTTACACCCTTCTTTTGTCACTTGCGCCAATCTACCCGTTGGAACTTTATGCACTTGCTGCATCGTATGACTTGTATGACCTTGCCGTTCCAACTTCAGCACACTTGCTCTCGTTTTCTCTCGCCTCGCTGACGGACGAAATGGCCGAACGAATTGGTCCCAAGTACCTGAAACGACTCTTTTTTCTGCACTTTGGGCGTGCCGACGCGCTCAAGCGTCTTCTCTTGCCACCTCCTCATCCACATCCTCCTACGCCAACTTGTGATTATTCAGAACAGAAGAAGCTGACTCGAGCATGGGCATTAGCATCCGCCTATCTTGCTTGGGATGCGCGACCTGGTGAGGGTTTTAAAGGAAATGACTTATTGGATTGACTCGAAACGCGCCAGATTTATCCACAAGTACCATGGAATCAGCCCTCGCGCCGTTAGGAGATCAGCTCTCTTGTGAGTCTTGCCGGCGGACACTTCAAGAAAGGCTCAAGACACTTATTATGCAATGGTCTGCAGTGAAGGTAACTTTGACTTTCCGTCTCGACGTTTCCAAGCTCAACACCTCCTTAGAGAACGATTTAGCCATACAGGTCGCTGACCTCTCGCGGCTAAGATCATTTGTCCGTGGTTATACCCTTCGCTATTCAACAGAAAAAGAAAGGGAAGAGAAGGGGGGAAAACCATACGCTGTGTGTTTAGAGTCAAACCTTACTTTGTCGAAGGTGTGCGGTTGGTAGTATTATTTTTATTCATACTTTTCTGCCGACCGTTGTTTGCTCATAGCATATGGTTCCCCTTCCTCTTTAATTCAACGCATACAGCATTCAACACGTTTACATTATACATTACTATTAGCCCAGCCCTTACGAACATTTCTCAACATCCACAAGGAAACTTGTATTATGGTACACCATTTACGACAGTGATGCCAACAGGTACAATGCAAAACGATTACTCTTGCGACACGTGAGAAGTAAAACGGGATGCTGCCAATTCGATCAAAGATCCCTGATAAGAACGAGAGGTTGGTAGTGCGACTTCGCGAAACAATGAGCTAACTGGTATTATCGCGTTTTATCCTCGGCGAGAATGGCATCATTAAGCTCATCCAACGGAGCTAGTTCCTTCTTCTCTACAAGATCGAACTGTGCAATAGCGAGACGGGTGTGAGCGAGAAGCATCCTGGAGGGACGGAAAAAGTACTTCGTTGATGAACAAGAAGAAGTGACGATAGCTGGTATTCAGGTGCGCTAGAATTGCAATCTGATCACTACCCTCACACCCATCGAGGTGCCGAGACATACCTTCGATACCGAGCGCACAGATCTGATCAAAATGGTTACTGTAGATGTGCGCATAGACACGGAACAGCCTTCGAACAATGGTGCGGACAGTGTCTCTGAAATTGCGGGGAAACTGGATACCTGAGGTCGAGAATGGATTTAGAGGCATCACGAGATCCAAAAGACGGACATCGGTACCTATCTTATTTGGGAAGACGTTCTCGTCGTCCAGGATGTTCTGAGTCCAGTTCATCAAAGCGTCAACGTACTCTGGAGCTGGAAGCTTGGTAGGTTTTTTGTACTTCATACCATCCTCCCACAAGTACTCGTACCTTGAGATCAGTTAGAGATTGACAGGGAATACACAATAATTCCTCACCGAGGGCCCGCAGACATAATCGGACACTGACCAATGGAGCTTCGTTACAAGTACTAGGACTGGTAAAAGTTTATACATACCTCCTGCGGTGTACAGAACTCCGTTACCGTGCCGTACAACATGTTCAGATGGTTGAAGAAGTCGACGGCTGAGCTCGAACGCATGGATTTCACCAGATCCGCACAGCAGGAATCGGACACACCATGAACAGCGAGCCACTCATTCAAATCTTCACCTTCGGGAAGCTGAACAGCGAGTCTCAGGTTGCCCGATCCCTTGAGTGATAGACAGTATCAGAACGAGCGGTCCGCAGACTGCCCCATATTGCCTCACCAACGTGGCCTCTGCGTATTTGCGTAACTGATACTGTTTCGTCCCTTCGGGTACGTCCTTGCGAGGTTTGAAGGTTCGCGTCTTTCCTCTGCGCGATAACGGCCGCGATGCGGCGTGTTGGCCTCAAAGCTTGGAATACATGTAGTCAATGACTCACAGACCGAAGAACGAAGACATCGCAAGGACAGACGAAGAT
>JBBPKJ010000688.1:5062-18454 GCA_038089195.1 Brasilioporus rufonigricans | reverse complement strand
GGAGTTGCTGTCTTAGCCATTCGTCCCTTTGTTGTATTCTTGGTTGCCTTTGGACAGTTATTGGCCATGTGGTCATCTCCAGCACAGATTATGCAAAGTTTATTGTCAAAACGCTGCTTACATTCCTCAGGAGTGAGTTTGCCATCCTTGCCGAGCTTGGACGACAAGTCCGACTTCGGTGTAGCGGACATTTTGGTGGAATTGCCGGAATTAGAGGACTTGGTGTTATTGTTATTAGACTTACCCTTCGACTCCTTGGAGCCAGAGGTGCTAGCGGAGTTGCCGGACGGAGCAGAGGTTTTGTCGGAACCTTTGGAGGCATTGTTGTTAAAGGACTTTGCCTGGCAACTAACTTCCGATTTACGCTCCCAGTAACGCGTGTCAATAGCTTGTGCGAGTTGGCGGAGTTCTGCAAGAGTAGGGGGTTTTCCAACTTGTGATATCTCATCCTTGATATGGTCTGGAAGTCCATTATAGAAATGATGCCAGAGGGCACCTTCTCCATAGCTCTGGACTTGGGACGCGATCCTGTTAAATTCGATGACATACTTATTGATTTTCTGACCATCCTTCATAGCCAGGTTATCAAGCTGATGCTCTGCGTCTCTGATGGGGTCGTGCGGTCTGAAATTGGTCTGGAGTTCCAGGACAAACTCCTTGTAGTTGTCCATCCAGATCAGGCAGAGTGCCGGATCTTCCATCTGGAGGAGATCCGGTTCGAACCATTCCAATGCCATACCCTTAAGGTAAGATTGGGCAAAGGTAACTTTGGCATGGTCGGTGGCAAAAGCCTTGAGGCAGTTTTGGAAATTGAGTTCACATTGGACTAGGAAAACCCAGAGTTTGCAGGGGTCAGTGCTGTCAAACTGGTCCAGTTCCCTGACTTTGGTCCATTGTGTATGCTCGGGTTTGTGATGAGAGGAGCAAGCAAGGCTACGAATGGCACTAGCTAAGTTGCCAAATGTGCTGCGTGGGACTTGCTCTTCGTCTGAAGAAGGGTTAAACTCATCATCAGGGATATCACCGTTGGATGGATCATCTCCGGGGTCATCTCCAGGGTTACTTGGGTCATCCAGAGAGTCGGAGTGAAACGTGTGATCTATAGGAGTATAGAGTAATGGTGAGCTTGGAAGAGGAACCTTGGTGCCATCGGGAATTTCCTCGATGTGGGCTCCTGGGGTTGGGAATTGTGGTAGGGCAGGGGCCTGAGAGGCTGAGCCTGGAGTACATGTAGCAGAGAAACTCTGAAATTGGTTGACGATGTCTGGGCCTCTGCGACTACTGCTAAAAGTACAGAGGGTATCGTGCACATCAGTGAATGCACGAGAATGAGAGTGAGTGACTCTAGTTGCCATGATGACTCTACGCAAGTGGAGTCTGAATATACTGTTAAATTCAGTTGATGTGCCCCAAGTGTAACTCTGGAATGCCGGAGTTGTTATGTTTGGTTGGTCCGGGACTTGGCTTCACCTTATGTGGTGTGCCTTGTGTAGGTCCGGTGTCCCGATTTCGGAGGTCGGAGGGTTGGAGGTCAGATGAGAGTTACTATGAACTCAAGTCAGAGGGACAACAAACAAGATGAGGAGAGTCAAGTTCAGTCTAGCAGAGCAGAGCAGAGACAGACGGAGGTGGAGAATGTCAAGTTCTGTTGATATTCAGACTGAGGTATACAAGACAGAAATATGCAGATTATATAGTAAATCAGAGGTGGATTACTAAGGTGGAAACGAGGTCGGGTAGACACACAATCTGCAAAGGTACGGAGGTGAAACAGGAGTGACAGAGTGTCAAGATAAAACAAGAATGGAGAGATGTCAGAGTGACATAGGAACGGAGATGTCAGAATGACGTAGGAATGGAGATGTCAGGAAGACAGAGGAACTGAGGTGTCAAGGTGAAACATATCAAAGAGATAAGTAACGGAAGTCCGGAGTTGGTCCGGAGTAAGGAAAACAAGACTTAGCAAGTAAAGAAGGTCCGGAGGTGAATAAGATAGTTTGGAGTTGAGTCCGGAGGACCGGAGTTTGGCTCAGTGAATCTGGTATGTGACAGCTAAGCTTTTCTTTTGCTGGTTCAATTCCAGTGTTCCTGCTTAGTTAAACTCCTTTTACTGTCTTGGTCTGTGTGGTGGTAGGAACCTGTTTGTTTATATTTATTCCTCATCTCATCTCCACTTCAAATGTACTACAAGAACTACCTAGTTGCCCCATGTACTCCCTAGCTAGTTCTGCAATATTCTATCTCACTACTTTGCTTCCTCTCCTCATGTGAAGCCCCTCTCTTTAAATGTTGAGTCTCTTCATGAGTACCTCCAAAAGTCAGGAAGATACAAGTTAGGAGCACAGAACCTCATTGTTACAGCTAGTGAACAACCTAGCATTCCAACACTGACCATTTGGCTCAGCCTCTGGTAGGTTTTTCTGGTTATGTTTTGGTTCATTGCAACAATTCTGGTAGCCTGGATCTTCTTCTCAGTACTTGCACATCCATTTGTCAATTAACCTTTTGATGTGAAGGGCTTATCATCCCTTTCTTGGACATTTCACTGTCATGAGCATGATGCCCATACCATCTGCAGTCATTACAGATGCTTTCAAACATCTTCAGCTTGTGCACAGCCACATTCCGTGAGGATTTTTGTCATCGGCCCATCTTCTCGAGTGTGAGTTGTGGTGAGTGAGTCTGCAGGGCTCATAACCTGTAGAATACCCTAGTAAAGTAGTCACTAAGGTAAGAACTACAGTAGCGTGCGATGTAAGTGGTGCTTATGTAAGCGAATAAGTGTAGGTAATCAACTAAATATCCCGACATTTCCTGCCATGCATCAGAACATATCCTCCCAACACAGGAAAGTGACGCATCTCCCTCTATATGAGTGCGTCGGTACTACCCCGAACCGTTCCAAGGACTGACGCTCTTCTCCAACTCGTTGGTGTTTGTTCCGTCTGTTGTCTGGGAGCACACGAGCGATTCTTTCAAGTTGTCGGCCATTTTACGGGATCAAACGAACACATACCCTACCGACTGCGGTCCTGCAAGCGCAGTATCTGGGAGCTAGATATTAGTGGTATGATTTCCCCTGGTGACTTGAATGTCCACTGTATCACCCCACTTGGTCCAATACCTTCCCAGACAGGATTCGGATTTGTCATAGCACAGACGAGCTACACAGGTCGAGTCTCGGCGATCACTCTGCATCCCACTTACGCTAGCTGGCCCGGGCGTTGAACGCCCGTTCCCGCTCGGTGTCCCTATAACAAGACAAAGCACATGGGATCCAGACGAAGCAGGGACCCACCCACATCTCGACATGTCCCCCAACGCACCACTCACCAACGAACAGCGGAACGCGGTGACACAAGCGCGTGCCATGTACAGCGACCTGTTAGCGTCGTTGGGACAAGGCACCGCCGAGTCCGTCGAGAAGCGTGCGCGACGCCCAAGTCCGGAGAGCCTCCCCGCAGACGTCGCAGTCCGCATCGAGATCGCACCCCCCTCCCCACAGCCACATCCACTCCTCGTCGACACCGGGGTGCTCAAGGCGCCAGAGCGCGTCCCCATCTACTTTTATGCCCTCCGCAACGACCGCACCGACTCCAACTCCTCGTCCGAGCTAGAGCCCGACGCCGACCCTGGCAACACGCGGGTCATCTTCTTCATCCATGGAGGGGGCAACGTCACAGGACACCCCACAGATCTCCCATTTGTCCAGTTCTACGCACAGCTCCTCAGGGGCGTTGTCGCCGCCA
The DNA here is from genome assembly GCA_038089195.1 of Brasilioporus rufonigricans. Lineage (NCBI taxonomy): Eukaryota > Fungi > Basidiomycota > Agaricomycetes > Boletales > Boletaceae > Brasilioporus > Brasilioporus rufonigricans. The sequence continues at coordinate 14,705 of JBBPKJ010000688.1, read as the reverse complement.
CCGCCACTAAGTGGGTGCTCATCACGCCGAGCTACCGCCTCGCCACGGTCCCTGAGAATGTGTTCCCAGCGGGTCTCCAGGACCTCGTGGCGGCGTACGACTACGTCCTCGGCAAGGGCTACGACGCATCCAACCTATTTATCGCGGGTGACAGCGCCGGCGGAGGCCACGGTCAGTTCGCCTGTTCTGACATCCTCGTCGATCGCAGAACTGACAGTGTCTTTTGCCTGCGACAGCGATCAGACTAACCCACCTCGTCCTGCACGTCAACAAACCCCCACCACGGGGCATCGTTGCCATCGCGCCTGGCGCGACCCTGACGTTCAATCGCACGAACGACCACGCCAGGGCGCAGGCGGGCGAACGTGACATCCTCGACGTATCCATGTACGAAGGAATGGCACGCGCATATGTCGGCGACTCAGGGGTGTCGCTTGCGGACCCGCTCCTCTCGTGCGTATTCCTTCCTTTTCCGTCGACGTGGCCTAGGACGCTGATCCTTGTCGGCACCGCGGACCTCCTGATTGATGATGCGCGTGAGCTGGAAAGGCGTCTTGTGGCGCTGGGCCGGCCGGTGGAGCTCGTCGAGTACGACGCACGTCCGCATGGGTGGTGGGTCATGCCACACGTTTTCCCGGAAAACGTTCAGGATGGAGTGGAGAGGATCTCTCAATTCGTTCTAAACTAGATGCAAGGGGACACCATCCCTTTCAATCCATTTCCTTGTATCATGTCGAGTAGCGCATGATTGAGATCACCCTGTTCTATGGGTGCTTTCTCGATAATGAAATGCATTTCGAACATGAGGTGTACAACGTCGTTTTTGGCAACCAAAACATTTCACATCTTTACCTAGATCTGGAAATGCTTATTTCGGCGACATGCATTTGTGCTAACTGCCAATTGACCGCTTCTGAGTGTCGGGCATATATGTATGTATATGCACACAACATACCAACATAAAAGAAAATCAATCAGTGTGTACATGATCGGTGGTGTTATATACCCCATAATCCGGCTAGTCAACAATGTTATCCAAAACCCTGATGAACTTGGATCAATGAGAGCAAGGCCATACTGCCCAGCGACTGACAGGAGAGACGCCTAAAGCACAGAACAAGGATGAAAGAGATTAACAAGCATAAAAGAGAAAAAAAGAATGTCAGCACAGGTGCCATGGTATCCAAGAGGTATTGCAGGGTCGTGAGCCGCAGGTTAGGGAGTGCAATAAGACATGAGTCTGTATCCGTAGTTGTGCGGTAAAGTTAAACCGCGAGCGGGCAAGGAATGGAGACACCCATTAGGCTATGGGCTAAACTAATACTGATGCAAGGGAGATGTCCGCAGAATGTGCAATAAATGGGAGACACAGATCGAAATCGGCTTGGGTACGCGCTTCGGCCAATCATTGGTCAACACGTGAGGATGTCCCGCCATCACGAGTAAGCTTTCTCGGAATAGTCGGCCTTTTCCAACGGAGAATGGTGGTGTCCCTCAAATGAGTCATGCGCAGCAGGTGTAATCTCCACCCCGTGCTGATCGGAGGCCATAGGTGTAACCGGTCTCGAGGCGACTAAACCTCCCGTCGACGTGGTGGCTGTGATGGACGATACTATTTGCTGATTATGTGGATAGTACGACCGACGCTGCATCTTCTTGAAGTCATATGAAGTAAACCTAGAGATGAGCGCTATTGAGAAGGGCATGGATTGGGAGCAAACAAGCGCCGTACTGTTCTTCCATTTGCCGCATTTCCGCACTGAGGGAGTTGACGTCACGTTGTTTCCGCTGCTTGGCTTTCAGAGGATTATCCTCGAGTAAAAGTTCTTCGAGCTCATGCGAAGCATCAAAGTTAGCTTTTTTGGACTGAGGTGGGTGACAAGGGTAAGCGAGCGGATAAATTTTTGCTGAGAAGCGCCACATGGGAAAGGAACGCACATCCGGCGTGAAGGGAGGAGTGACCGTCTTGCTCTCGAGGGCCTCCCAATCGATAGGTTGAAACCAGGGGTGTCGTCGAAGTTCTTCAAAACCTTCGCCTGATTTACACGCCAGACGCTTGCTTGGGTCTCTTTCTAGGAACTTGGGGAGAGTGTGGGAGTGTGGGAGAAAAGGGGAAAAGAGACTCACACCCTTGATGACTTGCAGGCCCGTTCGACTGCACTTTTTTTCGGCGTCTTCGGGAAATCTCAGGCTGTCCTTTGATATGGCGTGCGTCAGGTCGCTGTTGGTCTTTCCTCTGAATGGCCGTCGGCCAAACAGGAGTTCATATGCGCATACTCCGAGGGACCACCAGTCGATAGTGTACGTGTAACCACGCTTTGCGAGAATCTCTGGAGCCATGTAAGCCATGCTTCCGGCTACACCGGTGAGCAACCGACGGTCCGAATAGTGGACGGCGATGTTGAAGTCTGTCAAGTGGGCATGGCCACGCTCGTCGAGAAGAATGTTGTCGGGCTTGATATCCCTATATGGAAGTAGAGGTGATGAAGACGGACAAGGGAAAGAATATACGAACCGATGCATGATATGGTTCTCATGGAGGAAGGCAAGGGCAGAAGACAATTCTGCGACGTAGAACCGGACCGTACCTTCCGGAAGAGTGCCCAGACGGTCGAGATGGACTGGGGAGAAGAGTGTGAGGTGTGAACTGGAGGCGAGGAGAAGAGGACAGACAGCGTAGATCACCGCCGAGCATGAGATCGAGGACAAAGAAACAGTTTTCGTCGTCCTGGAACGCATAACGGAGATTGACAATAAAGGGATGGTCGATCTGTTAATGGATATGTGTGAAATGATGTGGGGAACAAGGGGATGATGGTTACTTCTTCGAGAAGACGACGCTCTTGTATGATGTTGGCAACGGCCTTCATCTTGACACACTTTGACTTGTTGATGTACTTGAGTGCGTAGAGCTCGCGAGTCTGCTTGTGCTGGACCATTCGGACCTGGAAAACGGCGTGGGTGTGGAAAGCGAAAGGGGAAGCGGAGAGGAGGACCTTTCCGAAGGCGCCCTTACCGACGCATCTTAGGAGGACAAAGTGGAAGAGATTGACGTCGCCTTCAAAGTCGACGGGCTGGGAGACGGGGTAGATGAGATGGCGCAGGGTAGCGGAGAACGGACTCACCGTGGGGCGACAGCAGAGGGCACCCATCGAGGGAGTAATGACGAGAAAAAGAAACAAACAAACAACTAGGGACGTCTCTACCCTCGCAGTCACGTGCATCGTAAGAGTGGATCGCCGTCACGCTGTTTGTGACATTCCCGTGACCATGGTGACAACGTCGACTGTCATATCGCGTATGAGGGCAGCTACGAGGGACTGCATGTCATTCGCCCGTCCTCTGGTCGTGTTTGGCCCGTCTGGCGTTGGAAAGGGCACCCTCCTCAGGCGTCTCTTTGACCACCACCCAGACGAGTTCAGTTTCAGCGTTTCTCGTGCGTGCCATCCCCTCCGCACAGGCACCGCCTCACCCTCCACCATCAGACACCACCAGGGAACCCCGCCCTGGAGAAACCAACGGCAAAGAGTACCACTTTGTCTCCACGGAAACCTTCGAGACCCTCCTCGCTGATCACGCATTTATTGAACACGCCCAGTTCTCTGCAAACTTTTATGGCACCTCCAAGGACGCAATTTGCGCCGTCCGCGAATCAGGCAGGCGTTGCATCCTTGATATCGATTCTCAGGTGCGTCTCACATCGATCTCCCTCCGTCGTGCTGACCGCTTTCAGGGCGTCAGGCAGGTCAAGCAGACAGACCTGAACCCCATCTACCTCTTTATCTCCCCTCCCAGCTTGGCCATCCTCCATGGCCGATTGCGCGGGCGCGGAACCGACGGCGACGAAGCCATTCAGAGACGTCTCGCCACCGCGCTTTCCGAGATCGAGTATGCACGACAGCCCGGCACGTGTGATTACGTCATTGTCAACGATGACCTCGACAGAGCCTACGCATCCTTTGAAAAACTCGCGTTCGGTCAAGACATCGAAAGCGACGTCATTCCGCCCTTGGACGATTGATCACATCAGACGTCATGCCATTAAACTAGTATGTAGATCGAATCAACCCCATCTAGATGTCCCGAATAGATAACTAGAGCCGGAACCGCATGTACGCCATCAGCAGTGCGGAACATCCCGTCACTACATTCCATTTGAGTCAGTGCGAGCGAATCCAAAGAAATATACGTACCGAACCCAACCAGGTATTGCAACGTAGTGGCCTGAAAAAGGGTCAGTAGCTACACTTGCCTGGCCAGTGCAGATGGTCCTACCTTGGACGCTTGAATCCCCGTCCGAAGGTTTGCAATTTCTTGCTCGATCCTCGTGTCCACCTCTTTGATCTTGAGCTCCTGTCCACTGCTCTCCTCCCTCATCCGTCCCTTTTCAAGGTTCAAGTCCAACCGCACACCCGCCTGCGTTCGTGTGATTTCCTCCCGAAGCCGCTGTTTCAACTTCTCCATGTCGGCTTGCAGTCTATCACTTTCTGCCTTGATCATCGACAGATCGTTCTTCTCCATCAACTGCAGCTCCGATTTGAGCTGTGCAAAGTCGACCTGCTGCGTATATTGGTGCTGCACGGGCCCTGGTCAACGTTCCAGCGTCATCCACTAATACCCGAGCACGGACCTTTTCTTGGTCGGCCTTGGTCACCATGTTGCTCGTCATGTTTCGGATGCTCTCATCGATGACCTCTGCCATCGCAGACATGATCCCTTCGGCTTGTTGTCGGTTCAGCCCTTCCCGCTCCAGCCGTTGCACAAAGTGGTGTGTGTCGAAATGAAAGTCATGTCGTGCAGCACTCGCTCGAAACGCCCGCGTCGGTATCGGTGTAGTTATGAACGAACGTAGTGGTCTTGCACCTTGGGCGAATCGGAATGCTGTGGACATGATGCGTGAGAAGTATTACTTGGACACACTTTTCCTAATCAAGCGAGCGCCGCCAACAATCTTTGGTCTCCGAGGGGATTCCCTCCACATCCTTGACTCGGAATTCTCAGGTAGAAGCAGTCCTCCCCTCGTGCACAGGGACTCTAGTTCGGAAGGAACATCGCACACCGAGAAGGGAGACCAATGACCGCTTCAGGTTAGGACCTAACCCTCGCTTCCTTGACATGCGGGGATGTATCACCGCGGCCAGTCCCACACTACGTGCTTCAGTCAGGGAAAGAGAGTCAGAGATCATTTGATGGCAGGAGGCAGTGTGGGCGTTGATGTGAACCTTGATGAGTACCAGGTACCATGTTCCTGATTGCATTTGCGATGGCACCAAAGTTCGACTGTGCCCATCACCGACGGACACTGTCCCAACTGGGGAACGTTCCCTGGAACACACTTCCGGACTTCAAGCGCTCTTCCGAAGAATGATGTGGATTGTGGAGCAGGAAGAAGGGAAGAGAATCTAATTGTACAAGCGAGCTTCGTCCGAATGACTGAAACAAATTGAGTACCTCGCCCTCGTAGGGAGTCCTCAGGTTTAAACCTACAGCGGTGAGACTCGTCGACAAGGATCCTCCAGGAACAAGTTACTTGCTCGCTCAGGGGTCCTGCCAAGATATGCGTATTCGCGAGCATCTCAAGAGTCGAACGCTAAATTCGAGGCACCCTGCCTCTACGTGAATGCGCGAGGATTCGTCCTTGTATTGAACCCCACGCGTCAATGGGCCCACAAGCCTGCCTCATTTTCAATAATCTGAAACAGTCTGCAATGGCGTTGAGAAAGGCGGGTTCTGATGGTGTCAGTAGTCCCCAGTGCCGCACCGTGCGAAAAAGACAGTCTGAACGTGACCGCGATGAGCTCCAACGTCGCCCATGCTCAAAGCACGAATCCCTGGGGTTCTGCAAGCACCTCGTCCCACACCCCTCTCGGCTCGTCGCTGACGGACACGTTCGGCCAGTCAAGGACCCACTACCAACCAGGATACATGATGGTCAGTCACGTCACCCACCCAGCTCCTCTTTCTCACCCGCCCTCCCCGCAGTCCGCCCAACAACATCACGTACACGCACCCCAAAACGCCCAGCATGCTGACGAGATACCCACCGTGCAAACCAAGGCGAAAATGAACCTCGCACTCTCTCGCGGTGGCGCTTCCCACTTTGGGGCGGACTCCATGTTCGAGAGCTCTTCTACGTTGGTGCTCGCGTCCTTTCCACGCCGTCTATACCTCAATCTTTTCGTTCGTGCAGGCAACGGAAGGCGTTTGCAGACATGGATGCACCACCCACGACGTCTATTCATGACGTGTTTCGGGAGTCATCCTTTGGGACGTCCGAGAGGGTACCACCGAGAGTACGTCGTAGGATACTGTGCTGCTCGTAGCCTGAAACTAACCCGCGCTCTTAGCAAGCATTTTCCTTGGACGGCCCTGCCCTCCCATCACCTGCACGTCCACCCCGCACGGACGCACCGCCCGCCACCCCCCCAATAACCTACGTGATCGTGTTCGGATATCCGCCTGACAAGTATTCTCTCACCGTCGAGTACTTCAAGTCGCTCGGCGCGGCCACCGAACCAGAACCAAATGCGGAGATTATCAACTGCTTCCGGATCGGGTTCAGAGATCCTGGAGAAGCAGCGCGCGTCGTGCGGCGGAACGGCGAGGTCTTGGGGGGGACGTGGATGGTCGGTGTCAAGTGGGCTGTACGTCACTTTGTCTTTTCCCTTGCCTTTTTTTTCTGTACCTTCTGACCCCAACCTTTCTTTCGCGCTTAGGACTCGGCAGCGGCGGCAGACCTTGGATCGTCGCTGCGCGCATCTGCGTCCGAGTTTGCAGCATCGACGACGTCATCTCAGGGCGCGCAGTCGTCCGCGATGATCGTCGATAGCCCGACCCCTGCAGCTGTGGTGGGCACGCCGATCAAGCTTGCACCATCTGTGGCCGCTTTTCGCAAGGGGCACGGGCCGGCCGCTGCCTCGCCTGCACAAAAGATGACCTCCGTATCGACGGTGCCGTCGCAGGGACCCACCACCAACAAGGGCGTGCTCGGACAGGTGACGGACTTGTTCTTTGGGTGGTAGGTTTGGTAGTATGGTGGACCGTCGTTGCTTTGGGTGTTATGTATAGACGATGTGTCATTTATCATGGCATTTCATCATCGCGATCTCTATGACTATTGCACGAAATTTCACGACTAGGATTTGAGGGGCGATGTCCATGAAGACCATGTACAATGCATAGTCCTAGGCTGGAATGACGGCAGGTGTGGTATAAAGTGTGAAAAGTTAGGTCATCATTTTGCGAGGTTTTACGATTCCTCTGAAATCTCAAAATTCACTAATGATTGTGATTTGTGGCCACGAGACAGTGTCCATAAAGACATTGCACGCACGATTATGAAGATCGGATAAACTGTCGACCGCGTGGTCTTCCCAGGTCAAGAGAATACGCGTCGTATCGAGGACATGCACGTATTTTCGCCACCACGGCCAACATACTCCTGCCAAGAATCCTGGTAGTCCGGAATGTGGTGATTCGTGAAACACTTTGGCACCATACACGCCCACGTGGAGTGTGCTGTGTTACATACGGCAAGAAATGGTGCCAAAGGTAGAGCAGGATCGCTTGTAGGTCCGTTGCTGGGTGTTTTCTCAGAGCATTTCGAGTGGGTACTATACTCCACCAAGTCTCCTGTCTTGCTGCTGGCCAGGTATATCGAACCGGGGAAAACCTAGAAGTCACCCAGCGCAATCCGGGAACAAGGAGGGCACAAAGAAGAGCTACCAATTCGAAAGCGAAGATCGGGTAATAGGTATGCTCTCCAGCTCGTGCTCGTACTCGATCTCCACCCTCGGACCCTCTATAAGGCAGTTCAGGACGACCAGAGAAGTAAACGAAAGGTAGAGAAAACCTACTCCTTGGTTTCTCGGATTTCTTCCGAGGTGGTGTTTTCGTTGGCGCCTTTGCTTTCCGCTTGCCCAATACCACTTTTGACTTTGTATGCGAGTCGTCTTTGTCAGGCTCGTCGTCTTCCTCATCCGAGCCTCCGCTATCCTCCTCAGATGGCCCCTCGTCCTGCGGGACGTTCAGGGATGAAGACAGATCAATTCAGTGTCAGGACTCACCACTATATCCTCTAGGTCGCTCAAGTCGCTTAACCCAGCTTCGTCTCCACTCATATCACTGACAAACTCGCCTTCAAACTCCTCCAATTCTTCGTCTTCGTCCTCACCGTCCGTCTCATCATCCACCATGCCCAAGTCCTCCGCCCGTTCCACTTCCTTTTCTTTCCCTCCCTTCTCTCGGTCCAGGATAGCCTGCCACACACTCTCGTTCACGTTGAGCGGTGCATCACCGTACGCTTTTGATTTCAGTCGCTCGATGAGCTCCTTCTCGATCGATTTTTCAATATGGGCAGCAGAAAGGGCTTTCCGCTCGCGAGTCGCCTCTCTGCGATCAAGTTTCTTTTTCACTCCAATGAGCTTCGGCCTACGACGATGCGCACATCAGTGGCAGTCCACGAATACCGGGATCAAAAAACGAACTCTTGCCGCAGCTTTATGCGTCTCATTTTGATGAGGTATTGCGTGATCTTGGTCACGCGTTGTTTACATTTATGGACCGTGAAATTCGGCCAGTACACGAGCTCCGTGTCGATCTGGAGTGCCGTCAGTGTGTGCGAGGGCGGTTTGAAGACTGGGTTGAGCTCACCTGTTCCAACGCCTTTGAATAATTTTTGGAGAGTGGGATCTTCTCCCACATCTTGGCGGGTGTATGTGCGCGTTCGATTGTTTTAACGTAGAGGTATAGTACACCTAAAAATGAACGACCCCCAGTCGATGCGATGAAGCACGAAACGGGACAGCGGACCGCGTACCTTCGTGCTCGCGCACGGTTGCGTATCGTGAGTTTGCAAGCGGACATGACTGTCTGCTGCAGAATCCAGTGACGTTGTACTCGTTGCGACAGAAATTCTGCGTCGCAGTTCTGAAGGAAGCAAAGGGCGGTCAAGATTCGGACGTGGGGGTGCATGGTCAGGGAGGGGACAGACTTTACTTTGTAGGAGCAGAACTGGCTGTTGATCACGGACCAGATCACGTCGTCACTCTGCATCTTTGATGATTTCAAGGGACTCGTCTTCGCTACTCAAAATTCACGTTGGTAGTGGTCACATGACACCATTGCTGTGTTGCAAGCCTATAATTGGACAATTTGAGTGCCGTCTTGCCCAGAGGAGAAAGAAAATACGGCCGCTCAGAAAGCAAGAGCCAACTACGGCCCAAACCGCCGATTGCTTTTCAAGTTTGCGACACAAAGGCATTTTAGACCAACCTAAATGCTATATGAAACGAGAACCTGGGATTCTTGGTCTCTGTATTACCACACTAATTCGGCGGGTCCTACATAAGTCATGCAGCCGTGATGCCGCTGGTATGGATCAGATCAATATTAATCTTTGTCGACGCATCCGCCTTGCTGTGACCGCCACCAGCCAACACACGCCACGCCTGCGGCTGGTAACAACACCCGTCAAGCTTCTCTCAGAGGCCGTGTTGAGGTCTCTTGATAGAAGCTGTAAAAAGGTCCAGCACAGGACAAAAGACCACATGAACATCAGGATCGCTTGTTGATCCTGCCATGCAGTGCCTTGTGGTCAAGCGGTTCCTGGCCTGGGCGCAAGCAAAAGCCGAGACCAGAAGTG
>JBBPKJ010000687.1:0-18455 GCA_038089195.1 Brasilioporus rufonigricans | reverse complement strand
GTGATGGCGCTGCTAGCCATCCGGACGCGAGGACGACCCTTTCAACACACGCACATGGGTAAAATTCTTCAAGGCCAGATTCTAACCGCCAAAGACTTTGAGCCAGAGTCTCGTAGATAATCAATTTTTTCGTCCATGGTGAGTTCCGCGGGCTGTTAACACAACAGATCATGGCTCATTATCACCTTTTGTACCTTTGCTCGTGCTCGCCCTCTCCGAACCATGCCGTATCATGTATGTAGTTATGTAGATGACGCTTTCGTCTTCGCTTCTTGTTATCGTTCCTAACCGTCTCGGTGGTACATTATACATGCTTGATCTCCAGACCCTGCCACCTCTGTGCTGTACCGATCCGAGATTCCAGGGTTGATATTTGTAAGCCAAAGTGATGAGTCGTAGTGGTTGAACCCTTGAGCAGAGGTATTTGAAGAGCTTACATAGAATACGATGTTAGAAACTGGGACGAGGGATGCGGAAGAGTAACAGGGTACAAGTGCTACTGTCGTGAATTATAAAGTCCAGGAGTAAAGCAGAGCATGCATTATCAAACCGAGGCAGTGTTACCAAGGGGAATCGGTGAGTCTTACAACAGCCAGCTGTCGAACTGGTTAAGTGATGATTGTCATCCACATGGGTAACGATTCTATGCCTCCTTCCACCAACTTGAATCACCAAATTGGTGGATAGCTGTTCAGCACGAGAACAAGCCGAACCACCTAGAAGAGATGACTTACCAGGCCATCAGTATATCTGTAGGGTAGTACAGGATGGACGAGATGGTTGCATCTTTATTGACACCTAGACCTGAGGTAGATTAAATTAGTGGACCAATGACTAGAGAATGGCATGAATAAAACCCTGCGTGCCAGTACATATACCCTTCATCGCGGCATGCCTACGCTGGGTCAAGGCAACAGTGTGAGCAACAAACACACATGTAAGCATCCATTCATACCCATGACTGTGCCTACATGTGCATATGTGCTCGCGTGCTTGCGATGATGGTAGAAGGCACGAGATGTTACAACGGATTGTGTCGGGGCGGAGTGGGAGAGACGAACAGGAAGACGTCGGGGTGAAACGGGATGCATTGGGGGTGAAACGAACACATGGACGCTAAACAGGACAGGTTGGAATAAAATGGGATATATTCATGCGAAGCGGAACTTGTCGAGATAAACCGGGACGCCTCGGGGGCAGTTTGAAAATGGGACGTAGTGAAGCGTTATTTAGTCAGACATGTCGGACATATTGGGCCGGAACAGGCCGTCGGACCGAACTGATACGGGGCGAAACGGGAGCTTGTAAGGTCTCTTCGTCGGTCAGACTCGCTATCAGCCTCTCTCACATAGCCAAAGCCTCCTGTTGCTCCCGATTCCATTTGTATTGTTCGTCCCAACTCTCTCTGGTGCAACTCTACTGCCAGTCACGGTCCTACCTTACAATAAAAGAACAGAAAAGTCGAAGGTTCTGTTGCCTACTCGTAATAGCGGGCTCTCTGCTGGTGCTCTCTCGACTGAGTAGGTTCTGCCGCCACTTCTCGCGCAATAGAAAAACCACTTAAGTGCCTTTCATTTGGGCCAACTGGCAGTGGGTCCGAGCCAGGAATGGGTACAGGTACGCGTCGCCCGAACTTGTGGTATTGCCTACAAATAATATATACAGCCCTTCAGGTTCATGCACCTCTACGGGTTATAGCGGGTAGTCGCTGCAACACTCCGATCGGCGATTCGCCGACAGGGGCTATCGTAGCTGCGCAGGCACGCCGCACGACCGACATTAGGAGCCTCAGATTACGCCTCGACGTCAGCTGATCTTGGAAGAAGGGGCTGGTATATAAGCCCTCTCCCCTCCGCAAGGCACTTGTCGTCGCTTGACACCCAACCATCATCTACAGAGCCAGTTCCAGTGACACACCATGTCTGTGATGCGCTTCTATTATGACCCCTTCTCCGAGTTCGATCGTCTCTTCGACGATGCGTTCTCCTCTCGCTTCTTGCGCCCCGCTGCCGGGCCCACCACCACCGAGCCCCGGCGTGAACTCTTCAGGCCTAGGTATGAGTCGCTCGAACCCCTATTTTTGTACCTCGCTGTGGCTGACGTTGGATCCAGGATGGACGTGCATGAGGACGCAGAGAACAACACGGTCACTGCGTCGTTCGAATTGCCTGGCCTCAAGCCTGATGAAGTCAACATCGACGTCAATCACGATCGTCTCACCATTTCGGGTGAGACTAGCGCCAGCCAGCAACGTGATGAGCATGGATATACTGTCCGCGAGCGGTCCTGGGGCAAGTTCTCTCGCACTCTGATGCTTCCCCATGGTACCAAGGTCAGAGATTTCTGTCTGCACTGCTAGATCATCGATTGATAAGAATGGTCTAGCCCGAAGAGGTCAAAGCGAAGATGGAACATGGTCTGCTGAACGTGACGTTCCCTAAGGCCCATCCTCAACAGCCACCTATGCGCATCACCGTCGAGTGAACGCCTTTCGAATATTCTTGTTTGATGTTGCCTTGGAAAAGCTGCTTTGCATATCTCCATGTATTGATAGTCCTGCAATCGGGCCATGTACGATAGTTATGTTTTGCAATGGGTGAAGCAGCCGCGCGTTTCTTGCAACATGTTATGTATGCAAAGACTGAACAATGTCAGCGTCTACATGATGAACGTAGTCTACGGAGTCTGCTCTCACTCGGTTCGTACATCGGTGTCATAAGACCCAACGATTTTACGGTACAATTCCTTCATGAAAATCCAGAACTCATCCCCATACGAATAGTAGAGCACGCCGAAAGCTGCCCCTCCGAGATGTGCATAGTGATCAAAGAGTCTAGCGTATAGGCGTCAGCGACATTTTGCCTCGAGCAAACAAGCGACAAACTCACTTCCAACCTCGAAGGACGCCAACAACATCCGCCAACACCAGCGCACCCACGCCCGTAGTGATCGAGACACTGATAGGTATAAAGATGGGTTGGACTTGGGCATCAGGGAAAGCCAGTGCAGTAAGGGTAACTGCGGCATAAATGGCACCAGATGCTCCCAACGAGGGCAGGACCTTCTTCGGCGCTTGCGCTGCTACGTCGCCAATGAGCGCGGATGCCGCTGGTGACGACCGTACTGTGGCTTCCTTGGAAATGTATGACAAAAACCGGGGATAAAGTACTTTTGTAGAGACCCCATGACTGACAAGTCCAGAGAACAATCCAGCTAATACACGAGGATAAGTACGGGAATGTGAATTCTGGAGCCAACCGTACCGGAAACGAAGAACGCGAGGAAATGCCACTGGGCACTTATGTCTGGTTCACGAGACGGGGAGACGCACAAGTAGTGCGTCGCAGCAGCGCCTACAGGGATCGAGTCGGTCGCTTTCACGCCACAATGATAAATGACACACCGAAGCTTGCTAACGCCATCGAATTGGCGACCAGGTGGAAGAAACTCTTATGACTGATGTAAACTTGAGCCCAAACTAAAAACGAACCCCTTCAAGCGAGCACTGACCTGAACATACTAGTGAGGAGCGTATAAGACTTTCCAGAAAGCGGGTCGTGAGTAAAGGCCCGGTTCATGAACGCATTGAAGCGGGGTATTTTCCACATGAGAAAGATGGCAGTGTTCAGGGCACAAATCGACCAGCAAAGTCGCCTGCCTTCGCTAGCATCGTAGTAGAACGAGCCCACGAATGCAGATACGGTCAGAGATATATTTTGCAACGCGATAGGCCACTGAGAGATCTTCTCCTTGACAGATTCAAGGTACTTGAGGAATTGCTGTCCGAGGCAAAGGTGAGATCCATACGTGGCTTATCCTACGATAGGTAGATTCACGTACGGAGACCTGGGCACGAGCCTTTGCTTTTCTAATCTCATCGGGGGTAGGTTGGCGGAAAGTCCAGATGCTCATGAACTTGTTGACTTCTTTGGACCAATGGTCGTTTTCGAGCTGAGTTTGCTCTGCAGCCAGCTCGAACGCGACCCAGGATCCAAACAAAACAAACTACAGACTATGAGTGGATAGGACGGGAAGAAAGGTGGGAGACATGAATACTCGCTGCAACCTGTCTTCGTATCGGAGGGCGACCAACACGCTCGCAGAAAGTTGGAACATTGTCTACCCCGGCAGCACGAGTGGCTGAAGCATGCATTAAACCTCCTGACGTGTTTCGGGAGACCCTAGGAAAGCATTTCTGCGACGTCTGGATAAAGTTGCGACTTTGGGTTCGACTGAGCCATGGACCGAAGGAGCGGAACGAATGTCGGCAAGTCGTTGCTCTGAGCATAATTGTTGCGTGTACCTCGCGGCCCATTTGCCGAGCGTTATTTCTTCCATTACCAAACGGGGCAAGTTACTTGGAACACTACTACTCGACACTTTGAATCGTAAGATCTAGTATTAACTTGGAGAGCTAGCGGGTACCACTAGGCCGATGTTTTACTATATTTCGTTTCTTCGTCCCCCACCATTAGTAGCTAATACGACGTCCACTGGACCCATCCTCATCACTCCCCAGATATGCAACGATCTCCGCACAGAGTACCTCGATGACCCCATCGACATCTACTACGCCTGGTCTCTCCATGAACCACGCCCCGTTTCACCCACGACCACAAAGCCTACCAAGCTTACCTCGTGGCGACCGGACACCGCGTACAAACAGATTCCCGTACCAAGGCCTCCGCCCCTCGACGGCCCAAATAGCAAACGGACAGATCCGGACGGGTCATCGTGGCGGCTCATCCTGACCTGTGGAACGACGTCAGACGATCAAGTCGTCGTGCTCGGTGAGACAGACACGACCGGGAACACGCCGTTCGCCGTCATGTCGTTGCCTGTGCGCTTCCCCCCTCGGATCACGCACGGTCCAGGGAATAAGCGCGCAGTGTTGGGTACGAAACAAGAACGGATCGTGCGGTCTTATGCCCTGCGCGTACCTCTCCGAGACCGGTCCATCGTGTTCGACGTCGTGGAGCAGATCTCTTTTGACCTCGACAAGGTACGCCCGACCCCACAGCACATCACCCTCGTATCGAGGTGATTTGGAGACACGTTTTCGATACCGCTCACGGGATAGCCGTAGAAAATTTGGGATAGCGGCATCGGACTCAGTTCTTGGCTCGTACAGCTCTTCTCTGGAAAAGGTACAGAGACGGACAGAACGCTCTCTGATCTGCGCGAATCGCTCTTCGGCACGGATGTTCGGCATATCTTGGAATTGGGTGTGTTTAGTCTTGTCGCGCGGGCGAAAAGACATCTTTTTTACCAGGACTGGCTAATGGATAGCCCCTCGTAGGTGCAGGCACGGGGATGGTTGCCATCACGCTTGCCGTTCTACGCTCCACGCTGGACCTCTCGGACCAGCCTGGCTCCATCGTGACCACGGATCTACGTGCGTTTCAGCCACCGACCCGCGTCCGATCCTACTCACCCGCAACGACAGCCTCTGCGATGCCCATCCTTCAAGGCAACGTCTCCTCCAATCGCTCCTTGATGGGCAAATGCATTCCTCAAGTAACCGTCTTGGACTGGGAACGCGACGACCTTCCTCCGCCAGTTCAAGTTCAAGTGGAGGCCGGACTGGACGTCATCGTGTACGTGGTGTTCCCTGTCCCGCTCGTTGACACGGCCCCTCTAATATGGTACGCTTCGATGCAGCATGGCGGACGTCACGTACAATACGGCGTCCTTTGCAGCTCTCATCGGAACATTGTCACGACTCATTCAGTCTTGTAAAGAGAAACGGAACGGACGTTCCCCGAAAGTACTCATGGGCTACAAGGAGCGACACCCTGACGAACGATCACTCTGGGATCGCGCCAAAGACATCGGCCTCCGTTTTCAACAGATCGCACAAATCAACGGTGCAAGTGGAAATCCAGTCGAAATTTGGCTGGGATAGTCAGATACGATGCAGGTATGTCGGTATACAATATACACTAATCTACTAGTAACTTGCAGTCGCGGTTAGTCGGGAATACAAACAACGCGCGGAACATTAGAGGGGTGGTAGCGGTCGACGGCATTGAGGACAGATATTCTGTACACACAATTCAGCCTTCCGTGATCAACGACGAACAACAGACTGACCTTTATAGCAAGCCACTTTTCAAGACAGTCCGTATGCTGGGATAGAGACGAGTGAGTCACGTTGAAATTACTCGCTGGATGGGCAAGTCACGCACGAACAAATGATGGCACGGCGCCAAACTGTAACTCTTCCTTCCTCCGACTTTCTGTAGTAGACCAACTGCAACATGCTGCAGTGGCCTCGGGTCTTCTGCGTGAATCGTTTCCATACAAATGGAACAGTCACCCAGCGAGTGGTCTGGTGCTTCGGGATCAGAGACAGAAAGCGGCAATGGTGGGTGATAGTTGTATGCTTCTGTGGTGGCGAACTTGGTAAAGGGAGTTTGTCAGATTTGCATGACCCGGAGGTAACTGGGTAACGTACACGTTTTGGGAGAAAGAACGCAGGTCCTAGCCGTTGTTGAAGGTGGACAACGGCCACTTGGAAGAGCACGAAAGCACAAAGGTAATATACCCATCCTACTTACAAGGGTCAGCAACCGAAGAACAGAATATGACACTGACGCACTCCGAGGTCCGACGTCCAACACGTTCTTGGGACACGTCAAAAAGTCTAGTTTGGCTGTCAGCTCAGCTTCACTCGGCGCGCTTTCAAGCAGATCTCACAGAGTGCAAAATAGAGTCTGCAAATAGATGTCCCGATAAGGTATTCAGCGCTCAACGCGCTGGGTCGCCCTCGCTTGACTGAGCGAATGATTTGTGGGAGCCAGAACATGGAATACATGCTGGCGACAAAGATGAGCGCGAGGGAGGGTGTGACGATCACGCGTATAATGAATGTGAGGAACAAAAACATTCCAAGCCCTGGTACGGACATCAACGAATTCACCATCAAAGCAAGGCAGAGGCGACAGGTGAAACACATACAAATACGAGCTTGTGGGTCTGATCGAAGATGGCGAAGGACGACCTGGGCGAAGGACGGCCCGGTGGGACGCGGAGGTGTCGTGGCTGGCAATGGCAGTTGGGGTTGAGCAGCATCAGTAGCTGGCGCGGTGGCATTCTGTGCAGGAGATGGAGCACGTTGAGTTTGCTGGGCTGCTGCATCCTCTGGGGCCTGGACTTGATTAATGAGAATTGCATGTTGCTACATATCAGTAGTAAGGTGAACATGCACCAAAAAATAGGTCTCATTCATCACTCACAGCCTCGAGGGCAAACAAAAGGCAAGCGAGAAACGCGGGCGCGACGAGGGACATGGATGATCGGCCATTTGCCAAGATTGCAAAGGTGATGTGCCCAGCGAATGCCACGGCATCGACGATAGCTTGAGTTAGGAAGGTCCATAGGGACAGACGCGTAAGCGCTGCCGGGCTGTGTGCTCTGTCTATCTGGCGGGATAACAACACCAGTAGTATGAGGTAAACGAAGGCAGAGACGCTAGCATCTAATGCGCAATGTAAGAGATGCATGACAAGGCTAGAGCCAAAAGACTCACAGTTCGTGACTTTGCGAAAGAACGACTGGGATCTACGCATCATCCTCAGAAAGCTATTAACACAAATTCGTCGTGTTTCGTACCTCAAACCGACCGCATCATGCAGGTGATAAAGTAACCCGCAATCTCCGCTCACGAGAATACCATTCAAACGTAACGGGGGCCTTCTTACTGTCCACTTGCCAGTCGGTTTCTGAAGTTCGTCTTCGAGGTCGTCCATAAGGTACGCGGGAATTGAAGAAGGTTCGATCTGGGCCCGAACCACAAATCCACAGCTTGTTTCAGGGTTATTACCTGTGGCATTCGTCAAGGTTCAGTAGTCACATGACAAGGGATGTTGGCAAACCTTGAGACGAATCTTGATCGATGACACCAGCGTCCATCATCTCCTTGATTTTGTTGATCCGGGAGAGCAATTCTGGTCTTATGATGCGAGCCGTATCATTTCTAACGCTCTCCGGAACAATGGTGGGGAGGTACCGAATGTCGGTGCTACGCCTAGCAAAGGGTGAGCAGTGGAAATAAACCAGCAACGAAAATACCTCACCCAGTCGGTTCAGCAAAACCATAGATAGAACCGTTTGAGAGAAAATGGACGCCATCAAACTCCAGCTGCAGCTCGTCCACATGGTCAGGATTCGTGAAATCGAATCTTCCCTAAGCATGACTTGTCAGAAAGGGTAGGCTAAAACGGTGCGTGAGGATATCCTACGCGAATTATGGCAATCCGTTCCGAAACACCCTCCACGGTTACGGGCGCATGGTCGACGACACTCCATGACAGGTTCCTCGCTGCAGACCAATTCCAAGACCCCAATTTATCGTTGAGATCAGTTATGTTGGTATCCGACATGAAGGATTGTGCATGTGACTTCCATGGAACGTTGGTCGATTCCAGGCTAGAAGGTGTTATGTTGTGAAAGTCGACGAGCCCTCGTATGAATCCGGTCGTGTTCAAGTAGTAAGAGCCAAGGCGTGGGTCTATTCGTGGCCCATCTGGCACGAAGGATTCAGCTAACATACCGAGAGCTGGCCGACTCTCAGGCTACTTGCAAGTCAGTATCGCAACGCACGCCGCGCACAAACTCTTACCAAGGTGAAATTGGAACTCTCGCCGTTCATCCATGCAGTAAAGTTGGATAGATGATCGTTCATGGCTTGTAATGCGTCCTGGTACTGAGTCCGCGCGAAGTACTCGTCGCTGCCGTGATTCGTGAGCATGAAGATCATGAATACTATGAGTAGGAAGGAGGAGAAGGAGCTCCTTTGCGGTTGTTGCTGGATTCGCGCGTCGTTGGGTGTGTTCGCATTGTCGTCATCGCGTTGCATGGGACCGGTGGTGGTCGTGGACAAGCTGCCTGAGCTGTGCTGAGCAGGGAATGGTTATGAGTCACATGACTGTCAATGAACAGCAATAACTTGGCTTTTGTTGTCGACCACCATCATGGTCAAGACATCTCCGGACAGCAAACGCTGGACCCATTTCCATTCAGCGTTGCAGCTCGCAATCAACCGAGCCGCACACAAATGGACGTGAGTGCTGCTTGTCAACCATTCCCGCAGCGACGCGCTAGAACGCGACAGATACGAAGACTTTCAGGAGTGCTTCGCGCTGTGGTGCAAAGAAGAACCTCATGGCGCCGAAGGCATTTTTAACACGATTTCACGACACATGGAAGACCAGATACACGTATGCATCGTGACCTTTCTCTTGTACAAGCTGACCGTGGACGGTACCAGGCAAGCTGCGATACACTATTCAGGGACTTTGATGTACGGGACCGTATCAACGTTCTCCATGGCGTCGTTACGGACGCGCGCGCTCGCAAACAACGCGGGGACGTAGAAGCGAAAGATGTTTGGAAAGAGGATTTGGAGCCACGCGCCGCAGTTCGCGCCAGGACCGTTCCCGTGCTGGAGTCGGAAGTGGAGAAGCTGAAGGCAACGTTACAAAGTGCAAGTATATCTGTTATCCATCGTCTCCGTGCTTTGACTCACTTATTTAATAGCTCGAGGAGGAAAACAAAACATTGTTTGAACAAATGAAGACTAACGTCCAACGACAACGGGATGCGGACGCCAAGACTGCAGAGCTGTTGAAGGTCTTTGATGATGTGCGTACTGATACAATGGTGTTAATATATTGTATCTTACACTTGACAGGTGTACTCGAAATGGAGCAAGCTCCCTCATGACGAGATTAGTCTTTGGGTATTGCAAGCGGCCGAAAATCTACCCCCAGCCTTGCCTCCCTAATCTGTTCCTGCCACTATCACTGCCCGTAGTACGCAGATCTTGGAGATAGGTGATAAGACTAAAGTGTATCGAACTGGTGGTAACATCATTTGTACAATTTTCGGCGACTCGCATTCTAGCTACTATTAACATTGCTATTGAACGTGCTCAGACCGTCTCAACTAGTACATACTGCCCTGTCCTTGAATGCTTGAAAGCCCGCACGGGTGATATCACACTATATCAACCCAAGGCGAATCATAACTTTAAGGGCGTTTGTCCCCGACGCGCGTTGAGGCGTTAAAGGGTAAGTAGCAACATAAACTGACGCGCGCATTAAGGTCTTCTATGAGGTGTGCTGCATCCCAGCTCAACTCACGCCCTCGATTCAATGGGACGTGACCCACTTTGGCGAGGGCGTTATCACGGGAGACCGTACTTCGAAACAGAGTGAGCCCGAGCACACGGATAGGACAGCAGTAAAGCAGGGGCATCAGGCATACTCACCTCTCAAGAGCTCGGTTCGCGAGCAGGTTCTACCACGTTCTGGGGCCAAGTTCCCCAGTGATACACTCACTCATCGGCAGGACCTACCCAGCTAAGCTCGCCAAGTTTGAACCGAAATAAAAATTTGACACCCCTTGAGCGATCGAGAATGCTTTCTTCCTCAGGGTTTATGAAGAGTCCAGCGTCGACTTGAACGACAGCATCCCAGCGCCTTCTAGCCTCTCAGCGGAATCCTTTCATTTGGACGTACCGAGTTTTCTTACACCCGATGGTCATGTGCATTTCATCCCCGCTCGTCTCTTTTGCGTTATGCCTGGGATTCGCTGTTGGTGTAGTGATCCCGGACAACCTCGGCGACCACGTCGACGTAGCGGTGAACATTGAAGGTGCGACTTTTGTGAAACTCGATGCTTCAGCTTGATGAAGGTGAAGACGGTCGAACAGATCGTGTTCACAAGGACACTAGTGTCATCGCGGGTCGTGACAACCCAAACGGCGGCAGACCTGGCAGCACCGGGATCTCAGGTACTGGTAGTAGTGCTGAGGCCGACAAAGCATGAAGCGGATTGACGGGTTCATTCGCCGAGTTGTGCACCAAGACTGGTAACTGTGACGATAAAGTACGTCTAGTCCCACTAGCGGGACTGACGACAACCCTCATTCAGACGGAATGAACACATCTCGAAGTTTGCTCGTTTGGTGACTTGTAGGTACGGTCGAGGCAGTGCTTTCTGGAGCTGTCTTGGCGATTGAACGTTGAGAGAGTTGGGTTAAAAATTTCCATAAATCAACAATGACGAGTTCGATTTCACGGACTCAGTATGATAACATTTGGAGTATTGTGGACGAAACACGAGTGTACCCTGAAGTGGATTGAGCCCACGGGCCACGGCGCAACACTTTGTGACGCTGCGCCAGTTGTGTTAGGCCACCAGACACCTTTCAACCCGTTGGTCCAGCGGTGAGCGCGTTGAAGAAAGTGAGAACGAGGACATACTCCTGAAGGATGTCCAGTAAGTTCATGGCGGTAGGTCTACGGGAAAGTTTGTCGCTTAAGTTTGATGGGATCTTCGGATTGTCACCCGTGGGCCGACTTTCGTTAGCATATTGTCAAACGACACGAATGAACATAACGATGGTCAGTCTCGCGTCAAACCTTACAGTCGTCGAATGTCAGATCTATGGGTCACGGCTCACACGATAGACTTTAAACAGCTCCACAAGAAATAAACAATAAACACATAAAAGAACTGCTGAAAAACGAGACCATTCCACGACACTATAAGCGAAATGTCGCAACAACGTTGTCTGGCCAAGAGATGTTTATCTACGAACTCGATGTTCATTCTTCCTCGTCCGACCAAGGCACCAGCGGAATGAAACGTCGCGTTTCCGTGCGTCCAGACTAGAAAGAGGGACATGTTGCGTCGTACGAGAACGGTGAGGTGGGTTTTGAATGTACTCGTAACTTACTTTGGATATCAGTGCTCGACGATCACGTAGGCTCATCGATTTTGGTGGCGATATATCTGGATTCAAGTCAGAGAAGGGACCAGACGAAGGTGGTGGAATTTGGATAAGTTCTGCTTCAAGTTGGGCGGCGGCGAATATGCTGTCTCGCAGTCTCGAATGCTGCAGGGTGGAGAGCTGGGCCGTGTTCGCAGGTAAAAGAGATGAAGGTGGAGAAGAAAGTGGAGAAGAATGCACAGAAAAAACACCAGTCAAGTTTGGTTCTAAAGCTTCTTCGATCTTGATTGCCTTCGAGAGGACGTCCAGATCTGATAGTTCAGTTGCGCCTGAGATGCCCGTAACAGAGTTGTTGACGGCCGAAGATATATAGCAGGACCCTGGAGAGCGTCGTCGAGTGATCGCAGCATCTTGCAAATCTGAACGAGCACGTTCGAAAGGCTGATGTGGTGGCTCCGACATCGAACGTACGTTCGCGGAAGAAGCACCGAGGGCCTGTAATGTCTCGCGAGGATGCATATATTCATGTGATGTTGAATCCAAATGACTTGCTGCGTGTTGTTGAGTCCTTGAAGGATTGCTGTTGGGAAAGAAGAGTAAATCTGCAAGCGGTTGTCGAGGGGTTTGCGGTGTCTGCAGAAAAGGAGGTGCATCACTTGGGTTCGTTGATGGCACTGCTAAACGAGACAACTTGCGGGGTAATTGAACACTGTCGATGCGGTGTGTCCTTCCTTCTATGCGGGCTCGTTTGAGGCTGAAGTGAGATCCTCCTCGACCGCGACTATCCAGGGGAGAGGAAACAGGGACGTCGATCTCCCGGGGCACCAACGCATCCGGTCGCCTACGTCGCGAACTGGACATCAACTTGCTCGAAGATGCTACCCGAGTCGAGGACCCCGCGCGTCCATGTGGAAACTCATAAACAAGGGTTGATCGGACGTTCTCCACACTATTCGTCATCGTCAACACCGCGTTTGCCACCATGTCCGACAGAGCCGCCTTGATCTGGTCTATCTGAGGTGAGACACCGTTAAGGATGGGCACGAGGGGCAATATAGCGCCAATCAAGGTGTTTTGCTGGTCCTGGATAGACTGCATCGTATGCGCGTGCGTCTGGAGGAGCTGTACAATCTGTGAGTACACTGCCGTGTGGGTACCGCGTACGAACCGCTTGAAGCGCATCTATGCGCTTTTCCAACGCCTGCACGGACTTTTCCGTCGAGACCTGTGAGACGTGGACGAGATCGAGGGCAGACGCCTGTGCGGGCGCACCGACGTGCGCCTTGATCTCCGACTGGCACCTATGCGCTTTAGGATGATTGATCCGTGAGCAGTCAGCACCACGCTCGGCGACACGTCCCATGCGTACCTATGTCGAGTATCTCGGTCAGCACCTTGTCGCGCTCGACGTCGAGCAGTTTGTTTGCGTTCACGACATGGGCTCTACAGTCGTCGACGCGCTGGAGGAGGCCGTCGAGTCGGGTGGAGAACTTTTCGAGGTTGACCTGGGTGTCGTGGATGAGCATGCGCATGGACGTTCCGGTCTTGTCTTGTGGTGCGATGGGCGGAATTTGCGACGGCGAGTCGGTCGTCGTCGCATCTTTGCGTAGCAAGTGCGCCCAGAGCAAATTCCCGGCCATGTCAGACGAAAGAGTGCAAGTCCGACGCAGTGGTCTAGGTTTCCGTCGTCGAGAGAACGTGACTATGGAAGGTCTATTCTCCACGATATTAACAGCAACATGGCGCAGAGGAAGCGCGCGGGGCTCATAACCCCGAGGTCACTCGATCGAAACGAGTTGTTGCTAGTTTCTTTTTTTTCAGGCAAAAAACATGAATCCTGGCCTAGAACTTGCAGTCGTCCACCAAGGATGTATCAATTCCGTTGGCAAGTAAGATAGCAGACATCATACTCAGATTGGAGCCTCCCTCACCGAGGACAAGCGGACTTTGGTGAGGATAGAAAAAAAAACTCGGTTGCGCGTTTCCTCTGATGATATCGCTGGGTCTTTGGAGTGAAAATATCTCGTCATGCCACTCCTGGTATATTCGCTACGCAGATACAACTTCGAACGAACTCACATCCCCCGCAAATCCCATCCTTCGTGCTCTAGAATAAACCTGTCTTCGCCTTCATCCATACCTGACAGTGGGTCATTATTCACCAAGGTACTCGAGACAAGGCACGTCCCGTCGGGTGCGATGCCCAGTGGGAGTTGGAGGCGTACTTCAGCATACCCGTCTAAGTGCGTCCTTGGTCTCTTCCACATCTCATGGCCCCCAACAGAGAGGTTCATGGGGGCCTCAGCTTACAGGTGGATAGTATGGTCACCAGTGGTCATAGATTCAAAGCATTTCCCGAATTACAGAAATGCATCTGGCCGTCGACGTGCTCAGCTGGAGGATGCCCTCTGAAGGGCGAGACAGCATGTTGGACGCCCCTTGCGTAGACCCTGTTCCCCCGGCTTGTTCGGATCCATCCGTGAACCTACGTGACCGCCACACGCAAATCTGGGGGAAAAGCTAACCTCGTGTTCGAGATCCATCTTGCCGACGCGACACGTTTTTCTTTATCTAGTTTGGGCGTACGCAACGATGGTTGGCGCCCTGGTCGGACGAATGTTGAATTCATAAATAAACGTTCCTTGGCCAATCAACGACGTTGGCAATTTCTCCGGTAGCGCCGTAAAAAGACCCCGTCGAATGGTCCGCGTAGCCAGTATTTCCTATCGAGTTGTTTCGAGTTTGTTGTGAAAATGGCCCATGTGAACCTCGCTATCGATATCAACCCGACCTTCTCTGGGCTACCATCACTACCACGTCTACAACTTCGTTCAACGCCATGGCGGACGTCCAACCTGCACTCGCCCCACACCCAGAAGAAGGTGCCAACCCTTCACAAGAGACGCCAACGCCCGAGGCGCCTCCCCCCGCACCGATCACCGAACAAGAAGTGGGAGAGTACAGAGAACAAGACCGTTTTCTCCCCGTATGCCCAAGCGGCCTTTCCCCTCGTGCCGCTCACTAACACCGCTCATCGATAGATCGCCAATGTGTCCCGTATCATGAAACAATCCGTGCCCTCCACCGCGAAAATCGCCAAGGACGCCAAAGAATGCGTACAGGAATGCGTCTCCGAGTTTATCAGTTTCATCACCTCGGAAGCCGCCGAAAAATGCCACATGGAGAAACGCAAGACGATTGGAGGCGAGGATATCTTGTATGCTATGGCCACGCTGGGGTTCGAGAATTATGCCGAGACGCTCAAGATTCATTTAGCAAAATTGAGGCAGGTGAGTTGTCTCGCGATTTCTTTTCAGTGTTTGCTCTGATGGTTTTTCGTTGTCGTAGCACCAAGCAGGGAATTCGTCACACACGCACGCGAACCATGGAGACGACAGTTGAAAGAAAAAGAGGAAGACGAGTTTTTTGCGAGACTGGTCATGTTTTCCGACTTGTATTCCATCACGTTGTATTTGGAACAGCTGTACCATACCAATAGAACACATCCTCGTTTCTGGGGCATATACCCATGCCAACAAGACGTCCGGTTACCCCCTTTACGTGTTCTTGATCTGCTCCTCGAGCCAATCCCAGAGCTTATTGCCGAGTTCGGGATCTTGGGTCCCCTCCGCCGCCATACCAAGGCGTGCCCAAGGGACAAGGTACTCAAAAGACGCTCGGTATTTTACGTGAATGCGCGACACGGGGAACAGACCTACCTTGCCGTTGTACCCCGCTGCTTCCGGCATCGTTCCCGCATACAATTGTGTCAACGCGCCCAACGACGTGTCATACAGTACCGTGCGGTTCTGCATCGCGCGTCAGTTGCCAATCCGTCGTCCCAGACGCTAGGCGCTGACGTACGATGATGGATTGTACAGACCAAGGAAGGTACCGCTGGAGATCCGTCTTGATGTTCCCGGGATTGAGCGAGGTGGATACAATGCCCTGATCGCCGTACCGCCGGGCGAGCTCTAGCGCCACCACCACGTTTCCCTGCCATTCGTGTTCATTCATATCATGTCATGTCACGTCATGCCGTGGCGTGTCAGGTTCAGTTGATCGAGGTAGTGGGGCTTGTAGAACGTACGAATTTGCTCTGGCAGTAGAGCGTGTTGGCGTCGCGGTTTCGTCGCTCCGGTGAGTCTTTGAACGTGTCAAAGTCGAGGCAACCAAAGAGGTGTCCGGACGAAGAGGTAGTGACGATGCGGGCCTTGCCGTCTGGAGCCGTCTTGGCGGTGGCGACCATCGTTGGGAGGAGAAGTTTTGTAAAGTAGTAGTGTCCTGCATAGTGTGGGCATGCTTGGTGGGGTATGATAGGATGTGAGCACGGACCTAGGACGTTTGTTCCGAACTGAAGATCATACCCGTCTGCCGTGAGCCGTTCGACGGGGGGAAACATGACCCCGCTTCCAGGACCGACAGTCCGTCCATAACGTATCCCGTATCGAATAGTCTAACACTCACGCATTGTTGAAGAGCACATGGAGTTGTGTTTCTTTGCTCAGGAATTCCTCTGCGGCAGATTTGACAGCTTTCAAGTTGGCCAAGTCGAGATTCAGGAAGATGGCTTCGTTGCCCGTCTCTTGTTTGAGCTGGCGGATCGTCTCCTCCGATTGCGCTTGATTTCGTGCGGCGATGTAGACTTTTGCACCGTGCGCGAGCAGAACCTTTTTACAGCGACCGCCAAGTTGAATAAGACGACAGAACATGCTAATGAGACATTACACCTGCCTTGGCCGTTTCCCTCCCAATGCCGGTGCTGGCACCGGTGACGACGATGACCTTTCCGGAGAGGTCAGGAATGTCTTGTATGTCAAAAGTCGGTCTGCAAGGCCAAGCCTCTCTGATCCAGGGTATGAGTGCACTCATGACGGTACGCGTTCACGCGGCGGGATCCGAATTCCGACTTGGCCGCTTCGAGTTCTCCCGTCTGTTGACAGGCCTTTTCCCCAGTCCAGTAACGTCCATGTCGGTCCTTGACGCAAAATGTGACCTTTCTCAAAGGCTGCCACGACGTGTTCCGAGTCCAAGTTCAACAAACATCACCGTTGGCATGTAAAATGCTCCTGAGCACTCACTTCCGCCAATATGACCGATGTTAGGAGTCACCGTACAGTATGAAAGTGATGACGGAGGATGTGATACGCGTGGAGATCGGATATCGAGTATGTGGGAATCAAAGAAGAGAGTCGATCCCACCGAAAAAATTTGCAATCTGTCGTCTGAGGTGATCGACCTTTTATACACTCTTGGACGATGGAACAATGACCAATTGGATAATCCATCTTTGAATGACATCCGAGTCTCGATGATGTGATTTGGACTTGCATGCGAGTGGTGTCTTACGGTATCATGCCCGCCGACAATGCCTCCGATTGCAAGACTGTACCCTCCTAATGATGTCACACAGAGAAGGGAGGATGGATATCCAGCATTTTTATGCGTCCACGGATGCGAGCTGGGTCCGAGCGAACTTGATATATTTGATTTAGCGATATATATCTGGGGAACCTACGTAGTTGATACGAAACGGTATCATGCTGCCAGAGTTCACTCGATTTGATCCTTATGCTACAGCGTGTTTAAGTTGGTGGACAAGTTCCTCCGTTGAAGTCGATTTGAGTTAATGATATTGAGTTCATTTCCTAGCATTCCAAGTTTGTGCGTGAGGTGATACTTCGATCTGAAGATCTGACTGCGACATTGTTTCTTCAGGTTGCACGTTCGATGCTCGCGGGGCAGATTTGCATCATCGACATGCTAACTATGCATCGTTACCCATCCCATGATGGAAGGTCGAGAAGCTGCCAAGCTAATCGCTAGTCGGAGTTGGAGTTGGAGTCTGGTCCAAAGAGGCAAGTGTCCACTGACTGCGGAGTTTTCCTAGATTGGTGTACATTTCCACGCCATCACCCATACATATCTTGCACTGAGCGGCTTCTTCTATCCGAAAAGCAACGGTGACATGGTTCCATGTGGTTAACGTCACACGTCGTCGCGGGGTTGACTGGCTCGTGCACTTCTGCTACAGGGGAGGCTACTAGGGGCTTTCCCGGCGGCAAGAAAGGTGCTGTATTATCGACTCCTTGGTAGTGGTACTTCATCAAAGCAAGGGGCTCAAAGCCAGGGTTGGAAGGCTGGGAAACTGGGTCTGAGTGTAGGGGTAACACAGGGTGACTAGTGACTATTCGACTTCTCGTCCTTGCACGTAAGTGTATCATGTCACTACAGCATATTCGCTGCTGCACTACGAGCGATACTCACGCGACACTCCCTCTCATTGGATCGTATGTTTTGGTTTGGTCAGGACTCGAGCGCGGCACAAACTAGGGGTCAAGGAACGTGTGGAGCTAATGGTGTGCGAGCTGGTGTCAGGATATATCGGGGAAGGAACGTGTCTATCGGCCATCAGATCTCAAAGCTGCGGATCGTTTGAACTAGCCATACCGGTGAATTCAATTGTGATTACCATAAATCGGGTTGGCAGGTGATATCGGAGCTCATAGATAAGTGAGGGACGGACTGGACGATCATAGTTACCCCACCACCACCATGCGCTTACACCTCCACCATATCACCAAACCAATTGAGCAAATCCAGACCGAGTCTGGTCTGTCCGGTGCCAATGATGACGACGTTGCTGAAGGTTTCGCTCGCCTTGTCGAGAACACCCAAAGTGACGAGGATGTAACACAAGGAATCCACGGCGCAG